>JACEFZ010023996.1:0-134239 GCA_014155875.1 Cepaea nemoralis | reverse complement strand
CACAACTGGCAGAAGAAAAGCAACATTGTGGGATTAGGCATGTTGAATTATGTGAAACAAGGCGTGATGCAGCAGGGGAAAAGTTTCTAAACAAAAGTGAAACAGTGTTGGTCTAGGGCATACAGAAAACACAAATTCTACACACAGGAAGGTGGGGTCGTAGTTTTATCTACAGAGGCATAGAAAGCGCGCGGACGCACGCACACGCAAACACACACAGACGCACACACATACACTCTTTCTCTCTCTCTCTCTCTCTCTCTCTCTCTCTCTCTCTCTCTCTCTGTGAGTGCCTGCGTGTGTGTGTGTGTGTGTGTCATTTTACGAGAAGGAAAACATACTCACCAATACAAAGGCGTCTATTGCAGTGAGAAAAGGTATGTTGAAGTGTTATAGAGAATATACACTGTTTAATACACGTGAAACATAGACAATAGGCAGATAAGCTGAGAAACATCAATTAACAGTGCAAATGTGGTTTCTGAGAAAATACAAATGATGCAAGAACGGACAGAAAAACAAATGAGACAGTCATGCAAGAAACAAAATAAAATCATAAATTGATTAGAAACATTAGACATAGTCAACACTTGTTTGGGCATAAATATGATGAGAAGGAAACTTACAAACTTAGTGAAAACTGACAAATTTCATGAGAAATTAGCATTGCGAAGGCAAAGAGATAAGCAAATAGATATCTTGGCGACATGATATAATCGGAACACAAGAATTCAGACGTCATCTAAGAGTGGTAATCGTTTCAGATAGTGAACTATGACATCCCAAACGTATGGGTATGACACTTGTTTATTTATATATATATATATATATATATATATTATATATATATATATATATATATATATATATATATATATATATATATATAATCAAATAGTACGTGTGCGTGCGCGTGTGCGCATACGTGTGTGTGTGTGTGTGTGTGTGTGTGATATTAATTTGCATGCATCAAATTGATATTTGTAAATATACGCTTTCCATCGCAATATCTTATGTTATTCAGGGAAAACTAATGACCTTATTGAATTATGTTGAACTATTATGTTGTATCTTGGTGTCCAGTTCTGTGTTAATTATATATTATTCATCTGTCGGAATACCATTAGTGTGCTGTACTGTTTAATTTGTGCGTGTGTATTGTCCTGGGAGTCGCGGCAGCACACTGGCCAGATGATCGCTTGCCGACTCGATGGTAACAGATTCGAATCTGCATTGAGGGGATTTAGGCCATATAACTAGATTACCAACTAACAGTATACCATAACATGCTATTATGTACAGACCAAATGGAAACAGAAAAAAGGCCGGCCACATAAACGATGGACAGAGGGAATAGCAGTTTCCATAGGAATCTCGATACATGAAGCCCATAAACGGGCACTCTCCCGATGGTTATGCTTCAATTCGACACGCAAGGTACAAGAGGAACAATATGAGATGAGATTGAGGAGGATTTTCAAAATGTACCAGAGTTCTCAGGTGGACCCAGCCTAAACATGTGTGCCAGGAAATGTGGGAAGTAACGATGGCCGGCGTGGCAGAGACCACATCATCAAAGTGATGATGGCCAGCGTGGCACATACCACATCATCAATCAAGTGCCGATTGGTGTGTACACATTTGGGTTCAACCTATATGCCCAGTGCGCCTTAAGGAGTGTAAAGAGGTACCTTACGTTCTAATTACATATTCTCCTATTTTCTGATTAGTAAAAACACAAAACAAACAAGGTTTTATCCCATATGACTCAGTCCCTTTCAGTAGAGCGTCCTGCGGCAAGCGTCACACAGGGCACGAATCCCTGAACTCCAGCGACGACCTCCAGAAGTCCCCGATAAAAATGCTCTCGAGAACCGAACGACGAAGCCTGGTATTGAACCCACAATCTTCGAAGCGCGAGGTAGATGGCGTAACCGCTCTCGCCACGGAGACTCTCCAAGGTAGATGAAGTGATAGAACAATCACATGTTGTAGCCTAAGTGCACGAAGTCTCTCCAAGGTAAATGAAGTGATAGAACAATCACATGTTGTAGACTAAGTGCACGAAGACTCCCCAGGATAAATGAAGTGATAGAACAATCACATGTTGTAGACAAGTGCACGAAGACTCCCCAGGATAAATGAAGTGATAGAACAATCACATGTTGTAGACTAAGTGCACGAAGACTCCCCAGGATAAATGAAGTGATAGAACAATCACATGTTGTAGACTAAGTGCACGAAGACTCCCCAGGATAAATGAAGTGATAGAACAATCACATGTTGTAGCTTAAGTAAACGAAGACTCTCCAGGATAAATGAAGTGATAGAACAATCACAAGTTGTAGCCTAAGTGCACGAAGACTCTCCAGGATAAATGAAGTGATAGAACAATCACATATTGTAGACTAAGTGCACGAAGACTCCCCAGGATAAATGAAGTGATAGAACAATCACATGTTGTAGACTAAGTGCACGAAGACTCCCCAGGATAAATGAAGTGATAGAACAATCACATGTTGTAGACTAAGTGCACGAAGACTCCCCAGGATAAATGAAGTGATAGAACAATCACATGTTGTAGCTTAAGTGCACGAAGACTCTCCAGGATAAATGAAGTGATAGAACAATCACAAGTTGTAGCCTAAGTGCACGAAGACTCTCCAGGATAAATGAAGTGATAGAACAATCACATGTTGTAGCCTAAGTGCACGAAGACTCCCCAGGGTAAATGAAGTGATAGAACAATCACATGTTGTAGCCTAAGTGCACGAAGTCTCTCCAAGGTAGATGAAGTGATAGAACAATCACATGTTGTAGCCTAAGTGCACGAAGTCTCTCCAAGGTAGATGAAGTGATAGAACAATCACATGTTGTAGCCTAAGTGCACGAAGTCTCTCCAAGGTAGATGAAGTGATAGAACAATCACATGTTGTAGCCTAAGTGCACGAAGTCTCTCCAAGGTAGATGAAGTGATAGAACAATAACATGTTGTAGCCTAAGTGCACGAAGTCTCTCCAAGGTAGATGAAGTGATAGAACAATCACATGTTGTAAACTAAGTGCACGAAGGAGTAAGTGGCGAGTCTTTCTCCCTCATAACGACCTTCGAGCTCAAATGTTACCCTTCCCACAGCGCTCATAGCATTGACAGGGTAACATTCTAACCCCTACACCAACAGTCTAGTTGTGTTATTATTCTCATATTTTGCTGATGTAGTATACTCTAGAGGTCGAAATGACCGAACAGGTGTAATGCGCTCGCGCTCAAACTTCCTGTGCTTACCGCGGTAGTTGGTCCCTTCTACACAGCGGTGAGTTGGAATAAAGTGTGGACGTCTCATTCAGAAAGTAATGGCAAACTGCTGAACGTAAAAAGTGTGCAGTAAATCACAAACAGGTTGGTGGTGACGACATGGTCCTGCAAACGACACAAAACATTTTTTGTTTAGTAATTTACTTGATTACCCTGTCGACTGTCACGAGCTCGCCATGAGTTAACCAGATAATAATACCGACGTTTCTTTGCGTATATTTTCTAGGCCACAACAGTCGTACACAGCTGCACGGGATACATCAGGTCAGCCCATATACACATTTGGTGGTGAGTGAGGATGAAGTGAGTGCGCTGAATCATATATCACTTTGACAAGTCATAAACATATCAGAGGGAAAACGGAAGTACTTAGCACGGAAGTAACAGTACATATGTCAATTCTGGGTTTCCGGAACATCGAGAAGATTGACGGGGTTATTGGCAACTGTTGTTGGGGGTATACAGGAACTCGGTGGCTTGTTTTGGATGTCTCAAGCAGTGATGACAAATCTAACATGGAGGGAGCCAGAGGGGGATGGATCCCTGACAGGGGATGATCTGCCAATGTGCCACCTGTGTGGGGGCATAAAGGATAACGTCACGTGGCCAACTTTGGTAGTTTGCCATATAAACCCGAGTTGGGACCAACTAGGGGGACTTGAAAATGCTCTAGTCGGAGTGCAAAGGCACTGCAGTGCTTAGTGGAAATAATATCTACCGTGTGTTAATTAGTGACTTAATTTTACACGTGCCTATAATGGCAGATGTAGATATGATTGATAGGACTGCAGTAGTGCCATTTAAGGTATAACCTATTATAATATATTCGTTCTAATTAATATAGACTGTGGCCTTGTTAAACTATAGGGTGATGATTAGCACTGTTAGTGGAAAACTAACTAGAGTAGGGAAGTGATACTTGGCTCTGTTAGTTGAGAATAGATTAGTGAAGTGTGGATAAGCTTTACTAGTTGAGAATTGAGTAATGAGGGATAATTGGGATTTTCCCGTAGGTGTCCCTGGTGGTCGGGGTTCCGCATTCTGTTTGCTGATATTTTTTGTCTTGGCCTGATGATAACCTATGTGGTCAGTTCATATGTCCCTGATGGGTTCATTATATTTTCTGAGTGAGGCCGATGGCCCACGATCATCTAATAGAGATCAGTGACGGGGAGGCTATCACCAGTTGTATGATTTATTTTACAGGTTCCTCGGGTTGGAATGAAGAACCCGGACCCAATGTAACATCCGATCCCGGATAAATTATGATGTGGAGAGATGGGCCAGCAACTTTCGCAATGGAAGAAGTTAAGACACATTGCTCGGTGGAGTCTAATGGAATATGTATCCTACATGAGTGAATACCAATCGTTAACACACCTGAAGTGATGGAGGTTCAGCCCATGTGGAACTAGATCAGTAGGGACTGATGTTCACAGTAGATGAAACCAAACATTGAAGTGTAGTTGTTCCACGTATCAAGGAAATCAGAACTTTCAGACTATATCTAGTGAATAAAGCAAGCCATTTTATTCTAGATACATTAACTGTTTAATAGTGAGAACTAGTGAACATTTATCAAGAGACAAAAAGACTTGTTAGTAGGACAGTGTTCCATGTTTGTTTTCACTGCGCCGGAATTATGAAGCCGGAGTTTCTATAAACTATTAGGAACAGTTGCGTTAGGAAATATACTAGTATTTTCCACGGATTATATTTACATGAGATTCAGATCTCATGGTCATCAGAGTTCCTGGAGGAGGACATGTCTGGAGAGAAGGATACGACTTCGGTGAGGTTTTTCGTACTGACTTGAATGATGTCGTGTGATCCTTGCCATGATGTGTACACTATGATCCTGAACTTTGAAGGCTGACCTACACATTTATGTTATAATACACGACACACTTTTTCTTCGCATACACGTCTCATATACGTTACACTTTTCTTTTAATAAATTAGTCTTTATTAATTTTTAGAAGCAAGATTTGTTGAGTATGTTGCGTTGGGGAAGTATGAGAGGGGGCATAGTACGACAGTGAGAGAGTGACAGGAAAAGGTGTCCATAGGCTGATGGAGTGTGTTGGACGGAAGCTGGTGGATTCTCCAGGATATGAATAAGGGGAAAAATATTATAATGTGGGTGTCGGCTCTCTTCACTCCAGGGACGGCACTGTAAAGGAGGACACGACATCGACTATGTTCTAGTATCTTGTTTGGTCTGCTGTTTTATTGTACTTCAATGTTTGTTTCTGTTGGTTTAAATACTGTATTATTTGTTCATTATCACCCATACTGAAACATCCAAACATACCTATGTCCGAAAAAAAGACAGATAATAAACAACATATTCACACAAGTCCTATTCTACCAATCTCAAACTTGGACAACATCCAAATCACACGTATGCAAAATTAACACCTGTGAGACAAGATGCCTGAACTTAACAAATCCGAGACCGAATAAGAAAAGTTGTTATCAGACAAATACTGGGATCAAAATATTGTGCCATATTTATCGAAAGGCATAATATCAAATAGTTTGGCCATCTGGTTAAAATGTAGCACCATCTAAAACGTCTTTTCTTTTTTAAAGAGAACTTTTTAAACTCGTTAGATGGTGCTGCATTCTACCGAGATGGCCAACCCATTTGATCTTCTGTTTTTCGATAAATGTGGATACACTGGCCCTCAAAGATCATCTGCGACGAGAGCAAGAGGACGCCCGAGAAGAAAATAGATTGAAGGCATCAAAGACATTGTACAATCACACGAAATAGCACTATCTAGTGCCACCCATCGGGCGCTGGAACACCAATAATTCCTCCCCACGCCGCTTGACGGCAAAAGTGGAAGAAGAAGAAGGAGAAGAAGAAGAAGAAGAAGAAGAAGATGATGATGATGATGATGATGATGATGATGTTGAATGATGATACTTTGTTTTACTTTATTGCGTCATATATTGTATTGTTCAAGAATTGTAAACTCTGTGTCCCACTCGTGTGACAACGTATTGATTGTTATTACTACAGTCATGTATGGTCCAAGTATTTTGTACAAACTTTGCTTTGTTGTTGAATTGTTTTATGAACCTGACTAAACACGTATGTTACTTTACAGTTTCACAGTTTTGAATACTGTGATATACTGGGTCTTTGCTTTGTTGACAGTTCATGCCGCTCTACACTGGAAGTCAATGTGATCGCGGGGGGATTAATGCAGTTGCCCTGAAATTTTCGGTGCGCTGACAGCGGGGCATGCGGGTTCATTCCTTACACCGGCCAGTTGGACTTCCACGTTGACTTCTATTGGGTGTATTTTTAATGACTGTGCAGTGTTAGAAAATATTGCCGGTCCAAGTTTTGTATTCACCCTTTGTAAAGTTCATGCAACATAATAGGTAAATACACAACTTGGACAGGCAATGTTTTCAAACACTGCATAATCATTAAAAATACACCCTGTAGTTCAGAAAGCAATGGCAAACTACTGAACGTAACACTGTTTAGTAAATCAACGTGGGGTTGGGGGTTGATAGTAACGTCATGTAAAGGACATGCACCTTTTGCATGTAAACAGCGTTATTAACAGGGTTCCATCCGCTCTGGGGCCTATTCGAATTTGTAAACTTGAACACGACTTCCATATCATCATCATCATGTGCCATGCCGATAAGTGTGGGCAGTCATGTTTCACCATGTCACACGATTACCAGAGTCGTGGATCAGCTGTGTATTCTTGTCTCGATCATACCACGTGGCCAAGCCATCCTAATAGTTGCTTCTCTGCGTCCCTCTTGTTCTTTACCCCTCAATCTTGCCAGTTGTCATCATGTTCGTCAGTTTATTTCTTCACACAACGTCCTACCAGATCGGCTCAGCCTAAAATGGTTATGAGGAAATGTCTTGGGAAATAAAAGTAGCCAGTGTGATACAGACCGCATCACCCACTGAGTGGCGGTTTGTCTACACAAATATGGACCTACCACCACATGCCCAACCGTCTTATGGCGAGTAAAATGGTAGTACGCCATTTATTTCGAATCTGTACAAAATGAAACAGAATATTGCTTATTGTCATTTGTTTGTTCTAAATCAGGGTTGCGTGACTTGTTCTCTGCCAAGGGCCATTTGGATATACGAGTATAAATGACATCATTTGCAGGCCATACACAATTACGAGCTTAGAAATTATCCTGCTATATTTAGTCACAGACTGGCACCTTGCCGTCATGACAGACAGTAGGTCGTTGCATTATGCGTCAAAAAAACAAACAAAAACAAAAACATAATGACTACATCCCAAGGCAGTAGCACATGTGATTGATCACACAAATTCGCGCTGTAAATTTTCGTCCACAATGGATGCCTGTGAACACATGGTCATTTCCACCATCACGCACAATCTTACGTTCCACACGCTCAGTTTGTGACCTATCTGCAATAATTGTATCCTTTGTCTTTATTCCATGTCTGATCGTTGCCTAAGATGAAAAACATACTGACCAATAAAATTATGTCAGTTGAAACGAGAAAGTGAGTGTTGAGGTGCTACATAGAGCCTGTTCTTTTGTATGGATGTGAAACTTGGACAATGAGCAGTCAACTGATGGCCGCAGAAATGTGGTTTCTGGGGAAAATGCAAAGAATACCATGGACTGACAGAAAAACCAATGACCAAATACTACAGGAGACAAATGAAAATCGTAAATTGATTTGAAAAATTAGACGTAGACAGTCACAATTTTTTTTTTGGACATGTTATGAGTAGAAATAGATTAGAGAACTTGGTGACAACTGGCAAGATCGAAGGGAACAGACCAAGGGGAAGACCGAGAAGTAAATACCTGGATGGCTTGGTCACATGGCATGGTAAAGACAGGAACACAGAGCTGATCCACGACTTTGGTGATCGAATGAAATGGCGAGTCATGATCGCCCACTCTTTCCGGCATGGCACATGACTAATTGATTGATTGATTGATCGTTGCCCAAACATATGTGGTCAAACATTTAATTAACTCACCCCTAATATGATAGTGGAACTGCTTCTCTTTGGTGAAGCGTGTTATGATTTAATAATGCTGCTGCTTATTGATATTTTACTATTTGCTACTATTGACTGCCCTACACTGCAAGGTACTACAGGTAGTAGATGACAGTTGTTGTTCTTTTCTTTGACAGTTTAACAGCTAATTATTGATGATGGTGCTACTGGCAAACGTTTTTCCAAGTCGATTATGTCATAACGAAGGCTCGAAAAGGTTTGGCAGCAATGAGAGTCATGGCGACTGCCAATATCGAGCAAAGACTGCTATTACTTCTGTTCCAAGGACTTGTGCTTTCACGCATCGAGTATGCCCTGGCCATCCTCACTGTCAGCCCTACACAGATTGGAAGACTTGAAAAGGTACAAAACGAAGCCATGCGCATCATTTTGGGCTGCACGAGAGACACCAGCTGTGTAGCAATGAGATATCTCGTTGACTTCCCGACAATGGAACACAGGATCAAGATCTGGAGAGCTCGTGCATACTTAAAAATAAGTGCAGATGAGCAGCACCCTCTGCTGACGCTGTATTCAGAGAAAAGGGTGACAGGCTAAAGAGGGGCAAATCATGGATGGGTCGGGCGGAAGATGTCGTCGGACAGGTCTGCAATCTTACCAGTATCAACCCCGGCAAGGAATGGGTGCCGGTGCCTCCAGCTTTTAAGTGTACCTTCTCCTGCATTATCACACTCGACAGACGGTGCAGAGAGCAGAACCCTGCCGCTGTCAATGCAGAGGTTAACGCGCTCATCTATGATCACTCAGATAGCCCCGAAGTGCTCATCTATACAGATGGATCTGTTGTAAAGCAGCAGAGAAGTGCGTGGGCATTTACAGCCCGTTCAGCGGGCCGAACCGTTCAAGAATCCAGTGGTGCCCACTCTATGACCACGAGCAGCATGACGATGGAGGTGATGGCAGTTACACAGGCTTTCATATGGCTGGAATCACAGCATTATACCAACGTGTGTGTACTAAGTGATTCAATGAACATGCATCAGAAGGTCGAAGCTGGATCTGTACGTAGACAGTGGACTGAGTCGCTGCGGAAGTCTGTTGTCCGCAAAGTCACCTTCATCTTCGTCCCTGGACATGCGGGAGTCGAGGGATATGAACGAGCTGATAAATTGGCTGGCTCTGCACCCCCTGTAGATGGCCAGCCCATGGATCGTGCCGATGTTATTAACGCCCTTAAAGATATGGCGAGAACAGAGGATTTTGACGCCAGTGATTCCACATCGCTTTCCAGGATGAAAGACCTGGGAGTAAGAATCGGCACAGCCAGACGCGAGAGGTACATCGGGAAAACAAAGCGCCTCGTCAACCAACACAGAACTGGCACTATTAGCCACCGGACGCTGATGCATATGCTGGGGGGAGGATCTGAGCACCTATGGACATGTCCGGAGTGCAACGAAGATATCCCAACTGATAACTAAAATAACTAAACTAAAGTTTTTCCAAGTTTGCAATGATCAGCACGGAGCGTAGACTCTGCGCTGGTAAGTTTTGACAAAACAACTCGAAGCAGTAATCTTCCTGAATCAAATGTCTGTTTCAATGCTTGTCTCCTCAGAATGGGTAATTCAACATTGCTTATATAATGGTCGGGACAAGAACTCAGCGCTGATACACGATACTGGTGATCGTGTGAGATGGCGAAACATGTCCGCCCGGGCTTATCGGCATGGCACATGATAATATGTAATGTGTATAAAACTCGGATTGCCTTATGAGGGCCAGACCAAATGATTTCGAAGGCCTTAAACGGCCTGCTGGCTAGACGTCCCTCGCCCCTGTAATAAATTACCATCAGCTTACTATTGGAGACGCGTATCTCATAGTTCTTGGGTTCAAGAGAGCGACTAGTACTAGTATTATAAACATTTCACATGGAGGTCTGTGTGAACGGAGGAAAACATAAATGTATGAGTAATTAAAATAGCATAAAACATCTTTGTGTTTACAAAAAATAAAATACATATACAGTTGGCAGATGCTAAATTGTTTTATATTTTGTATGTGTGTATGCGTCATTGTGTCTGTGTATGTGTGTGTGTGTTTGTATGTGCGTGTTTTATGTGTATTTCTGTGCGTGTGTGTATTTAGGTTTCTGTATATGTCTCTGTCTGTCTGCCTGCCTGCCTGCCTGCCTACCTACCTGCCTGCCTGCCTCTGTCTGTCTGTCTGTCTGTCTGTCTGTCTGTCTGTCTGTCTGTCTGTCTGTCTGTCTGTCTGTCTGTCTGTCTGTCTGTCTGTCTGTCTGTCTGTCTGTCTGTCTGTCTACTTGCCTGCCTTCTGATTGTCTGTTTGCCTGTCTGTTTGTCTCTCTGTCACTCTCTCTCTTCCTGTATCTGTTTCTGCGTATGTGTGTGTATGTGTTTGTGTGTTTGTGTGTGTGTGTGTCTGTGTATCTGTGTGTGTGTCAGTGTGTCTGTCGGTATGATTATGTCTTTGTGTGTGTGTGTGTGTGTGTGTGTGTGTGTGTGTGTGTGTGTGCGTGCTCGCGCGCACAGAAGCACGAGCATCAACTGGCCCAAGTCGTGGTTATATAAATGTCGTGTTTTTAAACAATTTTAATTTAAATTAGGGTGATTCACTGACTACGCACGCACGCACACACAAACACACACATACGAGCAAACACACACTTATTCCTCCTCTTCGTCTTCTTCTTCACTGGCTTCTGAATTGTACTTCTCCAGACTTCATCATGATTTTACTTAAATAAAGCTGAAGTCAACTTGAGACTGGTGATATCCCCATGAAATTAGCAGCCGGTGCAACATTTTATTTCTTCTTTTAATAAGTTCCATGTCCTTTACGGGTTGTCGCATTCAACCCCAGCATACTTGGGCTGTTTGTGATATGCTAGACAAATTTTGCGCTTAGTAGTTTGCCACTTGGTTTCTGAACAGCCGAGCCCATGCCATCGTTGTATTATTAGAAGAATTGGACTCACTCTTGCGGATTATTAGCACTAGGTAGGACTATTCTTAGACGTTTTAAATCACTAAGGACTACTTTTGTAGGTCTTAAACAACTGGGAAGAACTCTTGAACGAGTATAATCGCAGGAGATATAACAAGGGACGAAATCTAATAGAAATATACACCATCTAATAACATAGTTACTTCTCTGTATGTTTAATAATACAGGCAGGCCCCTGTTAACGTCAGAGTTACGTACTTGAAAAACGCGACTTTAAGTGAAACGACGTATAGTGAAACGCCATTTCCCATAGAATTAATGAAATAAAGTGTATTATGTAATGTCTATTTTGATGATTGTTGATATTTATTGGCTAAATAGAGAGGGGTTGAAGGGCGAGTGGTAGAGTTATTGAGATGCAGAGGCATGAAGCAGCAATTAAAATGGGAAATAAAGAGGGTCAGTGTGTCTGTCGGTATGATTATGTCTTTGTGTGTGTGTGTGTGTGTGTGTGTGTGTGTGTGTGTGTGTGTGTGTGTGTGTGTGCGTGCTCGCGCGCACAGAAGCACGAGCATCAACTGGCACAAGTCGTGGTTATATAAATGTCGTGTTTTTAAACAATTTTAATTTAAATTAGGGTGATTCACTGACTACGCACGCACGCACACACAAACACACACATACGAGCAAACACACACTTATTCCTCCTCTTCGTCTTCTTCTTCACTGGCTTCTGAATTGTACTTCTCCAGACTTCATCATGATTTTACTTAAATAAAGCTGACGTCAACTTGAGACTGGTGATATCCCCATGAAATTAGCAGCCGGTGCAACATTTTATTTCTTCTGTTAATAAGTTCCATGTCCTTTACGGGTTGTCGCATTCAACCCCAGCATACTTGGGCTGTTTGTGATATGCTAGACAAATTTTGCGCTTAGTAGTTTGCCACTTGGTTTCTGAACAGCCGAGCCCATGCCATCGTTGTATTATTAGAAGAATTGGACTCACTCTTGCGGATTATTAGCACTAGGTAGGACTATTCTTAGACGTTTTAAATCACTAAGGACTACTTTTGTAGGTCTTAACAACTGGGAAGAACTCTGAACGAGTATAATCGCAGGAGATATAACAAGGGACGAAATCTAATAGAAATATACACCATCTAATAACATAGTTACTTCTCTTGTATGTTTAATAATACAGGCAGGCCCCTGTTAACGTCAGAGTTACGTACTTGAAAAACGCGACTTTAAGTGAAACGACGTATAGTGAAACGCCATTTCCCATAGAATTAATGAAATAAAGTGTATTATGTAATGTCTATTTTGATGATGTGTGCCATGAGCCTGACGACGTCATGGCATGGTTCAGTTATAGCCTGGGTCACAGAGTACAGGTTGCGACTGTGTTCAGAATTGAACACGGGAACGGGGAAAGCAGGGGCTTTCCACACAACGTGAAAAACGCTGGAGCTCACTGCCCAGGTGACAGGAAGTGAGCTCGGGACGAGTTAGTCGGCGTGGATCCATCGTCCTGTGTGGACATGGTGAAAAGTAGACAGCGTTATGGCTCTATATTGAGCCACGCATTTAATCTGTAATGTAGTGTAATGTGATGTGACTGTCGAATAAGTGATGGCATCTTCGATTATGTGATTGTGTATATTATACGTAGGAAACTTATAACAGTCTTTGTGTTCACTCTTGTTTAAGTTAACTGCAGTTCGAGTGGGTGAGGTTTATGACGTATGATTGAGTAACCATGATATACTCATGTGCTGCGAGATGACCAGGGTTCTGACTGGAGAGGAAGAGAAGAAGGAGTCATCCCTGTTGGACACGAGAAGTGTTGCTACACAAGTATTGATAGTAGCTCATTCAGATAGACCCAGACACAGACCCTGGCACTTGGGGGTTTATCGTCCATATGAATCCTGAGGCCACAGATGATGATTTGACATACGTAACACGTGCCAACGTAAAGTTTAAGCCACAAAGTATCATTCTACAAGTAGAGAATTGGCTAACGGAAAAGTTGATATCACACATGATGAAACGAGAAACATAATCACCAACTCCTGCTATCATAATGAATTTAAAATGACAAAACAGGCGTTGAACTGTACGCATTATAAAGGCATGTGAACAATTGAACAGATTCGGCAAAAAGATGTAGTCAACAAGTGTAATAATTAAATGTCTTATCAAGTATTGGAAATGTGACTATGTAAAGTATATAAACAGTTAGTACTATGTGATTGAAGATATGGTTGCAGGACTTTAAAGAACAAGAGAATTTGATTTCTTACAAAGGTGTCACTAAGTTGAACTGTGAAATTATTAGAAGTGTGAATAAAGCCAAATCAAGGCGTCATACAGCAAGTATTGATTATGTTAATGAGGCAATGGACACATGTAAACCTGGGAATTCCCCGTACGAACTGTTAAAACCAGGTCACAGCAAGAGAACATATGAATCAGGCCTACAGAGTTGTGACAGGCTGGCTGTGTCAACAAGCGAGGTCAGACGGTCGACAGGTCTACTGTGTTGATGAACATATGGTCAACAGAGAAGAAGCGACAGTCATAGCTGGCTACAGCGTGTACATTCAAGAAACGACACACAGTTAACAATTTGAGACATCTGGATGTGATCAGCCAGGCTGAAATAACTATTGTAAACGGGAACATTTTCTAATAAACACCGGAACTGATGTGAACTTGTAAGTGCCGTATTTGACAGAACACCGTGTTATATTCGAGGGGCCTGGTGTGTGTGTAGTTCATAGCTGCCGTAAAAACATTAAGTGGGCTATTGGATCAACTGAAATTAGGTTAAATATTGTAACTGTGTGATTAGACAGTGTAAGTTAGGAGAGTTGTAAACAAACAGCAGGACAGTTTAAGCTAAGAACGGGCAATATAGAAGCCATTAGCGTTGTGCAATTAGTATTTAACATTAGTCTATATTATTATTAAGCATGTGTAGTTATATTTGTGATATGTTGTTATTGTTTAGTTTGTGTTAGATATGTTATGTAATTGTGAATTTGTTTTATGTGACAGTAACCTAACGAATGCATATAAAATTACTTGGTAGTAAAGTAGTAGCATTATGTAATAATTTGAGTGCAGCCTACGTTAGGAAATAACTATAATATAATTATTGAACAACGTACTAGTTCACAGTTAGTGTAATAATAGTTAAGGAGTACTAGTACTTATGTGTGGAAACCAATATCTTAATGAACAGTATACGATAATAAGATGATAGTAGTGATTAGTGAACAATACTGTAGAATATTTACGGTTATGTTGTTATAATTAATTTTGGTTATAGGTTACTTTTATGCATGATTTCTGAATTTTGTTATAATTTTAGTAATTATTTGTTTGGTTCTTAATGATTTATTGCATGCAGAAGTTTGGTTAATTTAGATCATCATCATTTCTTGCATGCAGGTTTGAGGAGGATATTATTATTTTCTTCAGGTATTTTATTGTTATTTAAAATAGAATTGGCAATTGTTTGTCCAGTGGAAAATAACAGATAGGGAATAACACCTGGCGAAGTGAATTTCGCATGAGTGAGTTTGTTACAACTGGAGACGTGCATTGCCGGCATGGTTCGTGGGTAATCTTTCTGTGCCGACAAGAGCATTTCTCAAGAATGTTTCGCATCTTGTAGAGCAGCCTTCGAAATATGGCATGGGGTAATTGTTATGTGGCGGGGGACTTGCTATGTCGGGGTGTTGGGCATATGTGATGGTAGGTTCAACTAACTGTTGTTGTGTGTATGGGTTAATGATACACAACAGAGTGTTGTTGCGGAAAAGAGTGGTCTAGAAATAAAATAGCTTACAAATGATAACAGCTTGTGAGGTTGTGTTACATCAACACCTGACCGGTGTCGCGTCTCTGGGTTATGATACGCGACATTGTTTTGGGCTATGGTGGAACATAATTTCTAAGCATTTAGTTCATATATTCCACTGTATAAATTTCTCTGAAGTTGAGTTTGTGGCATGGAAAATTATTTAGGTTAACATCATTATGTCTTGCATGCTATGGTTGAGTGTGGTAGTTGGTTTAATTTTCATTAGTGGATTTTGGTTAATACTATCTTTAGTGAATGGGAATTCATGTCAAATGGGTGGATATCCGAGCGGTGTTTGGCAGTGCAGTGTTCTCTTTGGTAACATCAGACTGGTCGACTCTAGCACGGCATTGGCAGAGATCGCTGGAGAAAAACATCAGTTGGGATGGAAACCGGAGATGACTTTGTCAATATTGATAGTATGATAAGTTACGTCATGTGGGCGGCTGATCTCTGATACGGGTTATGGTGGTTGATGTGAATGGAATGAATGTGTTAAATGATAATCCGTGACGGGGACCGGCGGCACAGATCATTTCGATATTTGTTAGGTTTATATTTTAATTTTGAAAGATTTTGTGATTGACAACAGTAGTGGGTAGGTAAACCATATGGGTATTGGCATCATTTAATGTGGGGTTGCTAACACCGGGTGAGCTGAGTGTGTGCTCGCTGTGTGATGGCGGTCTCGCATTGCAGGTTGTTAATATGTGTGGTTTAGTGGCAGATGGAGACTCACTCATGTATGGAGGCACTATGAATTAACTGACTGTACAGAACTAACCTATGTAAATAACTTGATGATTGATTGCATGTATTACTAACACGTGGTCATGGTGCCACATAGCCATACAGGTTGAGTTAGAATTGAAATTGAAGAGATGTTTTTGGAAAGGAAGCTATATTGCAATATGAGTATGATTATGTAATTATATAGAGATTGATTAGTATTATTTTATGGAATAGAGAACTTAAATTATAAGCAATGATTGTTATTATTGCAAATATAGCATTATATTATAGGTTATATAATTATATGATTGATGTTGGGTGTTAGATAATTATTATTACTATTACATATTTATTATTTATACGTATTAATGAATATTGTGAACTATTTATGTAAATGCTATATAATTTTAGTAATGAGAATATAATTACTTATTGGTTGAGTATAGATATTATTTAATTATGTTATTAATTGATTGATGGAGACATATATTTGTGTTCATATTTATTATTATGTTGCATTTATTGATATTTGTTGATTGATTTTGATTAATATAAGAAGAAATTGTTTAGATTTATAGGATACTTAGTATTGGAATCATTAATGAAATTGATGAGAGTACGATATAGAGGATGAAGACACAATAGAAGCTGTGGCAGTTGAAGCGTAATGAGTTGGTCAAATGGAACGAAACGGCCAGTAATATAAGATGCTCTCAGGCTTATTAGCTGCAACTATGTTCATTGCTATACGCTGGGTCTACAACGACAGAGTCAAAGAGGATGTTTAGGCTGGCGGTACTTGGAACTTTGTATAGGCATGGGCGGTGGTGGAAGGCTGTGGCTGCAGTGGTTGACTGACTGGGGATGCGGGTGGTCAAGTATGGTAACGCGAAAACAGCAAAGATGTGCTGGCGGTACTTGGAACTTAGTATCTTCCTTGGATAATCCTTGCAGTCGGGTATCAGTCTGTCTACCATGGGAACGCTGGCTTGCGTTGTACAGGTGGCCTTGTATGTAACGCGATAACAGCTGATCTTCTAGACCTGGGACGAGTGGCTTAGCAAATGAGTGGTGAGGATGAGCAGATGAAGCTGAGTGATGGTTAGTCTTGTATGACCACTATAGACGCTACCTGCCAACAAAACGCGGAATTGATTATGATACCATCATAGCATTAATAGAATGGAAATATTAAGTCTCGGAGTCATATTACAAACTGAGGGTTCATATAGAGACAGATTAGAATTTAGATGTAGAAATTCTGAGTCAATGTTACAAGAACAGTTACATTGATATTGTAATATAGGAATTTGATAAAAAGGTTGTAGGACAAATAGAGGTATGCATTTGGATGTACGTTATATGTTGATGAGAATAATTAACTAGTTGTATATTTCAGAGTGACAAGAACTTAACAAGGTTTATGGAAAGACGACAGATAGTTAAATTAGAATTAGAACTACATTAATATTGCTTACATAACTGAAAATTGGATATTTCAAAAATTGATTCTCAATTTTTGCCCGTGGAAGGGGGGAATGCCATGAGCCTGACGACGTCATGGCATGGTTCAGTTATAGCCTGGGTCACAGAGTACAGGTTGCGACTGTGTTCAGAATTGAACACGGGAACGGGGAAAGCAGGGGCTTTCCACACAACGTGAAAAACGCTGGAGCTCACTGCCCAGGTGACAGGAAGTGAGCTCGGGACGAGTTAGTCGGCGTGGATCCATCGTCCTGTGTGGACATGGTGAAAAGTAGACAGCGTTATGGCTCTATATTGAGCCACGCATTTAATCTGTAATGTAGTGTAATGTGATGTGACTGTCGAATAAGTGATGGCATCTTCGATTATGTGATTGTGTATATTGTACGTAGGAAACTTATAACAGTCTTTGTGTTCACTCTTGTTTAAGTTAACTGCAGTTCGAGTGGGTGAGGTTTATGACGTATGATTGAGTAACCATGATATACTCATGTGCTGCGAGATGACCAGGGTTCTGACTGGAGAGGAAGAGAAGAAAGAAGCATCCCCTGTTGGACACGAGCAGTGTTGCTACACAAGTATTGATAGTAGCTCATTCAGATAGACCCAGACACAGACCCTGGCACACTTATTCCTCCTCTTCGTCTTCTTCTTCACTGGCTTCTGAAATGTACTTCTCCAGACTTCATCATGATTTTACTTAAATAAAGCTGAAGTCAACTTGAGACTGGTGATATCCCCATGAAATTAGCAGCCGGTGCAACATTTTATTTCTTCTTTTAATAAGTTCCATGTCCTTTACGGGTTGTCGCATTCAACCCCAGCATACTTGGGCTGTTTGTGATATGCTAGACAAATTTTGCGCTTAGTAGTTTGCCACTTGGTTTCTGAACAGCCGAGCCCATGTCATCGTTGTATTATTAGAAGAATTGGACTCACTCTTGCGGATTATTAGCACTAGGTAGGACTATTCTTAGACGTTTTAAATCACTAAGGACTACTTTTGTAGGTCTTAAACAACTGGGAAGAACTCTTGAACGAGTATAATCGCAGGAGATATAACAAGGGACGAAATCTAATAGAAATATACACCATCTAATAACATAGTTACTTCTCTTGTATGTTTAATAATACAGGCAGGCCCCTGTTAACGTCAGAGTTACGTACTTGAAAAACGCGACTTTAAGTGAAACGACGTATAGTGAAACGCCATTTCCCATAGAATTAATGAAATAAAGTGTATTATGTAATGTCTATTTTGATGATTGTTGATATTTATTGGCTAAATAGAGAGGGGTTGAAGGGCGAGTGGTAGAGTTATTGAGATGCAGAGGCATGAAGCAGCAATTAAAATGGGAAATAAAGAGGGTAGTTACGAACAGATTAAGCTAGGAGCACGACAGGGGTGTGTCTTGTCACGGGATCTCTCTTCCCTCTATAGTGAAGTAATAGTGAGAGAGATGAAAGAGAAGCCAAGAGTACTAATCAGAGGTTATAATATAAACAATAAACGCTATGCAGATGACACAATATTGGTGGCGGATAATGCAACAGACCTACAACAATTGGTTGACATTGTAGTAACAGAGAATGCACAGAAAGAACTCTCATTGAATATCAAGAAAACAGTATCAATGGTGATATCAAAGAAAATGGTGATACCAAAATGTGACATAGAAATAGAAATAGAAATTCTTAACTAAGTGGATAATTTTAATTACCTAGGGGCACTTATAACATCAGATGGAAGATGTACAATAGAGATTAAGAGCAGAATAGGGCAAGCAAAAGCCGCATTTCAGAATATGAAGAGTATCTTATGCAATAAGTCACTATTAATGAATGTAAGAAACATAGTGCTGAAATGCTATTTAGAACCAGTTTTGATGTATGGCAGCGAATCTTGGAATGTAAACGAACAAATTAGGAAGAACTTAGAAGCAACAGAGATGTGGTTTTTGAGACGAATGTTGCGAATTACTTGGACTGCCAGAGCAACTAACAACGATTGCCTGAAAGAGGCTAATGAAACTAGAATACTATATACAACAAAAAGAAAGAGACAAATATCTTTCTTTGGTCATGTGACGAGAAGAGAGGCATTGGAGAACATCGTGACAACTGGGAAGATCGAGGGGAAGAGAGGCAGAGGTAGACCAAGAGAAATGATGCTAGACGGATTGAGACGGTGGCATGGAGGAATATCATCAGCAGAGCTAATCCAGAACACCAATGACCGAGAACTGTTTAGCCATGAATGCTTACGCCAGCTGACAGGGCACTTGATGATGATGAGAGGCATTAACTTCTGCCTCTTAATCTGAGAATGAAACTGTGACCTCTTTTCTCGGCTCTTCTCTGCTTGAACAAAAAATGTGTCTAATGTCTGCTGCACAGCCAGTTTCCTTTTCTCTAAGTAAAGCTCCTTATAACTGTTGATGGCTCTTGTTACTGCTCTCGACACTTTGGAGCTCCATTCTGTGTTTGGGTTAGCCCGGTGGTCAGGGTTTTGAATCTACATAGGGGTGGGGTTTGACAATGGACCTGGGCTACCACATCGACCCAGCCTTTCAATGAGTATCAGGACGTGTCTTGGAACGCAAATGTTACTGATCACATCCGTCAAGAGCTATTGTAGCGTTTTTCGTGTGCAATAACCGCTGAGGGAATCGTGCACTTTCAATGAACACAAGAGATACCGGATTCTTGTACGCCACCAGGGTTGCCATTCTAGATATTTTACATCCTGATCTAGATTGAGTTTTTTTTACCAAGGTCTAGATGTCGTTTTCTGACGTTTGGATGTTATATATAATTCTAGATGTTTTTCATTTGTAGTTGGATATTTTCTAAAGTTTACTTTTCTTTCAGTGTCATTTAATTATTACTGTCTAAAATATTTATTACCCATTTTTTTGTTTGGTCTGGACGCGCGAAAATTATGGTAACTGCCATTATTTAAACTTTGAACTGACTTGGGTCAGCGCTCAACATCTGTCAACGCCCCGGTAATGAGTAAAAGCTCGCATAAATTGTAATAACTTTATTTGAACTGTAAACTCACTGTGTTGCAAATTATTGGTGTGATGCCGACTTTGTGATTCTTTTTCATGTTATTTTTTAAAATAATTGCTCACCTTCATATGTGTCTTCGACTTTGAACACATCTTACAACCTTTCAAAAGTAAAGGAATATAAACAAAAATTTTGGAAAGAGTGGCTGCAGGATGACATAATTAAAGACTGGGTGATGGAAGTTCATGGAGATGCGACTAAGCTCGTTGTAAGTACTGCAAGTGCGAAATGAAAGAGAAAATACACGACTTGAAGAATCATGCAGAGACTGAAAACATAAAAATGCAGTGCCATTTAGGGATATTACACTATTGACATCTGTTTTCAGAACTACACAGATTAATGAATCATAAAAAGTTGAAGGATTTGAGGCAATGTTTTTAAGTTGTCAGTGTGCAATTGCGAACTGTGACCATTTGATTGATTTGTTTAAAAACACTATTTCTGACAGTAAAGTTCCAAAGGGCATCGGAGCAAGTGTACAAATATTATAAGAAGTACTTTGTTTTCTCACTTTGAAGAAGATTTGATCAGTGATATTTCTACAAATAATTTTAGTTTATTATTAGACGAATCGAATGACATTTCGGTTCTGAAAGTGCTTGGTGTATATGTTATATGTTATAGCAACAGCAAAGACAAAGTAGTTTCTACATTTTTTGGACTAGTTCACTTGGAAAAGTGGGATGCAGAAAGTATAGTTCAGGCACTGAAGAAACCTTTAGTTATTAAACATTTAAACTGGAGGAATTTGGCTGCAATTGGTACCGATAATGCCTCGGTAATGGTTGGTATCAACCATGGCGTTTATGCAAAATTGAAGGAAGATATCTCATCTTCATAAAATGTGTGTGTCGTTTATTGCAGCTAGCATTATAACATGCCTCATCAAAATGTTTACCAAGGAATTTGGAATTCCTTATTGCTAAAACACATAACTGGTTCTCCAAATCATCTGTCAGATAACAGCAATACAATAATTTATATAAGCATTAAATGATAGTTCCTCGCCACTGAAAATTATGTCATATTGCAAAAGTAAATGGTTATTAATTCAACCAGCTGTTGACATAATTGTGAACCAATGGTTGGATTTGAAGACATACTTCGAAATAACAAGACAAAGTAAAAAGTGCTACACAGCTGAAATAATATATAGAATGCACAGTGATGAAAAAACAAATTGGCATCCATTCGCTTTTTACAACCCATTCTAAGTGAAGTGCAAAAGGTTAATAAACTCTTTGAATCTAAAAATGTTGATAAAGTTAAATTACTTGACGATCTCACTTTGCTATTTTACTCAATTGGTAAAAGACTTATATTGCCAACTTCTAAAGCTGATTTATTCACTTGCACTATAGAGAACTATTTAGCTCCTAAGTCATACCTGGGATACCAATTCGAATCAAAAATTGATGGATTAAAAACAAAAGGACTGTAAACAGAAAATGAAGAGAACAACTTAACTCATTGCCTGCCAAATAAACAAGTAGTTCTGGCCAAACAGGAATTCATGGCAGAAAATGGGAAATAGGGGTGTGTCACAATAATGCTTTTAAAATTGTTAAAATGGCAGCAGATATATTGTATTATATATTAAATTAAAGAGGATTGCTCGAGGAACATGACAGTGTTAATAATTAACTGATAGATTAGAAATATTATGACAATAATGAGAGGTTTAGTAATAACAATTGAACTTAAAGAGTTAAAAATTATAAAAGAATTTCACTTACTAAGGCTTTATTTTGTATCCGCTGCAGCTAATCCAGTTAAATTTTCTGAATAATGTTAAATACACCACTTTTGTTCATTACTATCACAAGAACTGCACCACAACACCAATAAAACACAATTAAAACATAATATTTTGAAGACATAATTTTCACACAAACTGGAACATGTCAGGAACACAAAAGGCAGATAACTGAGGAGTAGAGTACTGAGAAACAATATAAACACTATTTTCTATTTAGTTATAATTATTCTTCTTCTAAATTTACTTATTTAAATACTCCTTAAATACTTTGTGATAGGCAAATCAAATTTATTGGCAAAAGTGTGTCCTATTAGCGCAAGCATAAGTCAGCATGTGTCTTCATATTATGAGGAACTTTCACTGTTAGGTTTCTTTTGAAATTATGACCGTCTTCTAAATAATTAACTGACTACTGCACGTGTATTAGTTTTAGAATCTTTCACATAGTCTTTTAAATCACAATAACTATAATATAACATTATTTAAAACGGTAATTTTAATGAAATATATGAGGTCCAGAACCAGAAGGCGTTGCCATTTCGAATCACAACAATCATTTCTAATTACAACAATCATTTCGAATCACAATAAACTCGTTTTCTTTAAAGCAAAATGGATGCTAACGCTTGTTTTACACTGCGAAACCTTTCTGCTCAATTTTTAATTTACCGAAGCACTAAAAATTGCGGGAATATAAGATCAATCAATCAATCAATCATGTGCCATGCCGGAAAGCGTGGGCGGTCATGGTCTTTGAATATAAGATAACTGGAACAAATAAAGCACTATCTATACCGAACCGGCCTATCGGTTCGCGGGTGCCAAAACCATTCTTTGGAACCGACCTATCGGTATGCGGCAGAGAATCAGGAAAGTGCTGTCAAGATTTTCTTGTCTCATTGTTCAAGTAATTGAAGCAGAGACTTCCTGAAAATTTAGATGTATTAAAAAATATTTCACTCTTTTCTGTTAAGAACATACTTCAGCCAGTAAATGACATACCTAAATATTGTCACGGTATGACATTTTTAGGGGTTACTGATAATAGTGTGGCGGAAGCAGAATATATTGTGTGTGTGTGTGTGTGTGTGTGATTTTTGTTCGCATATCCTTTACAGGACATCGCTGTTAACATCAGCATCTTTCAGCTGATTGTTGATTTCTTGGCAAGATTACGCTCAGTAGTTTGCCATTGCTTTCTGAGCGGCCGGCTCACATACCCCGTAAGTTACCGACGCGGAGAGAACCGCTACTGATTTCGCGCAACTTCACGTTACTTACGAAGCAGAATATCAGTTAATCAAAATAAATTTGGTTGACTGGAGAAACAAAACAGAAACTGAAGCTTTTTGGATCGAAGTAAAACAATTTACAGATGCCCCAGGTAACAGTCCATTCTGTGAGCTCTTTGAATGTGCGATGTCTGCCATGATACTACTCAATTCAAATGCTGATGTGGAAAGAGTTTTCAGTACAATGAATTATACAAAATGTAAACTAAGAAGCAAGATGAAACTTGGCCTCTTAAATACTACCTTGACAATAAGATTTGGCTTGATGAGAGTCGGAAAATGCTGTTCAGTTTATCAGCCCCCTGATCATGTATTAAAAGAATTTGGAACAGCTAAAGCATACCAGAGTCATCTTGAATCTGAGGCTTCATCTTCATCATCCAAGCTAAGTTTATCCTATGGATCTTGTGAGACAGACATCAGTGAAGATGAGGACATGATTCTTTAGGGTAAGTCACATCAATATCTATGTAATTTCTTAATTTTTCAATCTAGATGTTTTCTAGATGTTTACCTACACAATCCAGATATTTCTAGATGTTGTTTGGGCCGTTTCTAGATTTTTCTGTCCCCCCCCAAAAAAGTGGCAACTGTGTACGTCACTTTTGCTGAGACCGTCGTTAAAGACGCACGGATCTGAAGCCGAGTTGCAATGGCAAAATTATATATATATATATATTCTGCCGCCATGTATTGGATTAGAGTATAAGTATGTTTAATAGTGTGGATTGTCTGTGTGATAGTAGAAGATGTAAAACTACACGACATCCTGTGAAATATGTTTATATGTAGTCTTTCGTCGTCGGTGCTTGCCAACATGGAAGTGTACAGCAGTCAGAACAGTCAGACCCGATGTTCCTTGCCCCTGACAACTAACTCGATTCCGAAACCCGACTACATCATAGACGGAATGCCAAGTGCTCTATACAAACATGCGTCTAGCACAATATATCTCTGTCGTCCTTTACGATTACTAACGGTAGCCAGTAGCTACAAGGTGTATTTTTAATGAATGTGCAGTTTTTGAAAATATTGCCGTTCCAAGTTTTATATGTACCTTTTATGTTGCATTGTGTTGCATGAACTCCACAGTAGGTAAAAACAAAACTTGGAACGGCAATATTTTCAAAAACTGCACAGTCATTAAAAACACACCCTGTATAACACTTACCTTCTGACACAGTTGTCATGAGTTGTAATATCATTTGCAATGGTTATGTAGGTCAGCATGGCCGAATGGAGAAGAACGCGTGTTTTTAAACATCCCGTGTGATGATGCCGAGGTAAGTAGTTCATCCCCTATACCGGACAGTTGGTCTAATATGTTGACCTATTGTCCTTGACTTGATGACGTAAGATACAAGTAGCTCTGAAGTCGGAGTGGTTTCGCCTGATTGCGAGGGACACTGTTAAAAGAGGAGGTTACTTCCACACGTAAAATTCAGTCGAGCGCTACTAGAAGTAGTGTGTATGAACTACGCTTGAGTTCAAAGCGAGCGAGCACACATACACATACACAACACACACACACACACACACACACACACACACACACACACACACACACACACATATTTGTGATGGGTATTCTATTTTGTTTCAACTTACCAGGACTTTCAGACTGACCAAAGCTAACATGTTAAACAATTAGTTGCATATCCTTTACACGACGTTGCAGTCAACACCGGCATTTTTGCAGCTGCGATCTCTTGGCAAGTTTACGTTCAGTTGTTTGCCATTGTTTTCTGAACGACCGCAACCCATACCATTTCGTAAAAAAAAAAAAAAACGAAACGCGGTCTGCTGCCAAATCGCGCGCTGATATGTTTTGAAGGCGGGTATGCGGGATTACGAATTGGTTCTAACGTCTTCGCCATGGAGCCGACTAAAGCTAACATGGGTACCAGAAAATATTCTGGGAAGTAAAAGATGAACGATCTTATATTGAAAACATCACCAATACAGCGGCGACAGAACTTTAACGTTTAGGGGATAGCAGCATATAACCATTATGTATAAAACGGTCCATTACTTTTATCAACTAACGATTGCCAATACAAAACATTGTCGCAAAAGCTAGAAGCGTTTTAAAATTAACAGATGTATTAACTTAAACTCAATAGAATAAGAATTATAAACGACAAGGAAATAAGTTATATATGACATACATATACCAGATTACATCAAGCAAAACGTTCAACTTTCCGAGTTCATAATGTTGCCCATGAGTATCAAGACAGTATATTTCGGATACTTTAGCTCTACAAGTTTGCTTAGCCCAACCATTTAAATACTGCTCAAAATTAATCAACAAAACACTACAAATAAATCAGTCAACAAGTAATTATCAAAATTCTCAGTCATATAACTATAAACCTTGCCATGACGGATAAACAGCTTACTACAAACTTATATTGGGACAAATTTAACAAATATTAAAGCAGCGTCAACGTTTATTGAGACATTTCATAAATACTGAATCTGTCCGTGGTTAAATATAAGACAAACAGTTATTTATCTCAGATATGCAGAAGACACACTACTATTGATAAAGGAAATACAGCTGTCGCAGCATCTGCTGAATTTTACCACACAAAAAAGTCATAATCATGTGTCGTGCCATCTGGCGTAGGCATGAATGCATCTCTACATATCTTTGTGTCTGCTGTTCTGGGTCAATCCTATTAATGATACTCATCCATGCAATAATAAATATCACATGCAAAAAATGGGTTTTAGAAATAAAGATTTAAAAAAATGGCGTAATGATTTTCATTATTATGACAAAAAGTCCAACAGATGACATTCAAATAAGTAACACAAGATTGGAGTGTGTATCGAAGTGTGTCCAAACAAAGACAGATGGCCCGTATGAGGCGGACATAGTAAGACATATCGAAAGTGCTTATTATACATCGTGAAACATTTACTTCTTTTCAAAGAGATATCTGAAAAGATCGAAGATCTTCAAGTGCTTTGTATGTTCAATGCTGCTGTATGGAAGGGAAACATTGACCTTGACTACACAGATAGAATTTACAACTGAGGCGGTGGATCTGAAGAAGAATGGACCGAGTTTCTTTGGTGTAAACAACAAATGAAAAAAAAAATTCTTTAACAACTCGACTTAAATATATAGCTGCTGAGAGATATAAACATGAATGATAAAGACGCGGTACTTTTGTCATATCAAAGGGCACAACACTATACACTGCCATCTCTAATGTTGCTGACAGTTAAGGGGGAACATGTTTTCGAAGTGTCTGGCATTCAAACTAACAGATAACCCGAACAAGTGTTCAAGATAAGGCCTCACACAAGGTACAATGAAGGATCACTACATACATTTCTGGAGGTCCAAAACCGCCAACTTTCAGTGTGGAAGGGACACTTGATGATGATGGTGAAACAATAATAGAATTATCTACGTCAGTTTTTGAAGTTTAAATAAGAAATGATGTTGCACGTGATGTCATCACCATCGTCATGTGCCATGCTGATAAGCGTGGATGGTCATGTTTCGCCATCTCACCCGGTCGCCAGAATCGTGGATCAGCTCTATGTTCATGTCTCAACCATGCCACTTGGCCAAGCCATCTAGATATTGACTTCTACGCCTTCCATTTGTTCTTTTATCCACCATCTTGCCAGTTGTTAGCAAGTTCGTTGTTTATTTCGTCTCATAACGTGTCCAAAAACTGTCACTGTCTACGTCTAATTTCTCTTAACATATTACAGTTTTTATTTGATTCTTGTAAGACTTGCCCATTGTTTTTTTCTGCCCGTCCATAGTATTCTTTGCAATTTCCTCAGAAACTACATTTCCACCGCCATTATATGTTTTTCAGCTTGTCTACTCATTGTCCACGTTTCAGATCCATACAAAAGTACAGGTTCTATGTAACACTTCATCACTCTTCTTCTTGTTGCAATTGACATATTTTTATTGGTCAGTATGTTTTCCAATTGCAAAAGGCTATCAGAACACTTTAGGTAAGTAGATGAAAAAAATAATATCCAGAAAAATATCCCACCAGTTTGAAAGGCTAAATCTCTTTCTATCTTTACATGGAGGGTACAGTCCAAGGAAAGAAATATGGAAAAACGCAGGGGAGTTTGTCATTATGTGTATGACGCAGACACTGGGACATGTGATATTGCAATCGATCTCGAAGACGCGTAAAATATAGCACAATTTGTGTTTATAATGGAGTAGCTTCTTGATCTTAAGATTAATCCACTCTTCGTCAGCCGATGTCCCTTTTCAGCGAAAGATAGTGTTTAACTGTAGAAACTGGATGTCAGAACCAGTAGCAATCAACTCCTACATCATTACCTTATAACATTTGTTGTTCAACGTTTATACAGAGAATAGCCAGCCAGCAGAATGCAGGACGGGGGAGAACAATGGCCAACACCAACGACATGTTCGTGTATCGTCAGGGGAAAGACCAACAGCATGTCTCTTTCTTCTTCCATGCTTTTGAACTTTGATCGGAGGCCTTCATTTGGCCTTCCAGTTGTGCTTTGTCAATTTTTGTGAGTTGGTTGGTCGCCGCGTACTACTTCCTAGCCTCTTTATATGACAGGTTAGTCTTGATGGCAATCTTCATTGCTGTTTTGCTGTCTTTGTGGCAGGGGCAGCCGAGGTACCTGGCGCCATGGTTGCAGATGCAGTTGGCGCACTTTCGGCTAGAAGAGGCTTCCCCGTACTATCTGCTTATGAGGTCGAGTTCTGTCTGAAGTTTTTCGGCGACCTATCAGTATCGTTAGGGCATATTCAGTTACGAAATGGACCAGACCTTGGTATGAGAGAGAGAGAGAGAGAGAGAGAGGTGGCGCTCTTCACAATTTGCTGTAGCCTTGTCAGCCCAACGAAGGTGGCTGTGACGTGAGTCTCATTAAATAACCGACGTGTTAACTCTTCAGCGCCACCAGTAAACATTTGCTTATAGGTGGTGGAGAGGATTCGTGTACTGAAATACCCAGAAGTGCGGTTCGATTGAAATCCTCCAATCCAATTCAGTCTTTCTTACGAATACCCCCTTTCAGCTTTCGACTTTGCTATAATTGGGGCCTTTATGGCGTGGCTTGTAGATTGTCTTTCGTAGATTGAACTGTTGGTTGTCAGCTTCCCAGTTTCTGCTGGGTTGATTGCATTCGTTGCTTTCTTGATGAGGTGTTTCATGTCTGGACAGAGTCGCGCACTTGTTGAGGCCTGGAATAATTGTGGCCCACCCCGTCACATGGTTCTGTTTCTTTCAGGGAGCTTTACCAGTTGTCGTCTCTCCTGGTGTTCCTCATATTTCCCCGTCTTCGGTTGCATTCGAATCTTTTCGGTGGGGAGCGATATCGTTCCATGGCGTACCTACCCACTCGGTCTTGGTCTGGGTAGCCTTCTTCATCTGTTGCTTCTTCTTCTGTCTGTGTTCTTACCTCTTATGGTTCGGGTATTTCTGGGTTGGTCTTGAGCAGATCTGTAATCTGTTGCATATTTCCTTCTGTCTTGTCTCTCGCTTGATGTATCTTTGATAGCATTTCTTCAGTATCAGCCTTTATAGCGGCAATCCGGGCGACATCTTGCTCAATCTTCTGCTGGACTTGCTTCAGTTCGTCCAGGATTCGCTGGACGGCCGGTATCTGTGTTTCTTGCGTCTTGTCTCTTTCTTCCTCCATGCATTTGAACTTTGATCGGAGGCCCTTCATTTGGCTTTCCAGTTATGCTTTGTCACTTTTTGTGAGTCGGTTGGTCGTCTCATACTGCATCCTTGCCTCTTTATATGGTAGGTTAGATTTGATGGCAATTTTTAGGGGGGCTGAGTGGTCTCGAGGTATGGTGTCCGCCTCGAGTGCTGGAGGTCCCGGGTTCAAGCCCCGGTGAGGGCCGGGATTTTTTCTCGTGGACTTCTAGTAATAAAATTTCCCCTGGTCTCTGAGTAGTGAGATCGGACGCCCGTGTGTATTGTTGCGCACGTAAAAAATCCCTTGGCAGTTGGAAATCAAAAAAGAGTAACTTAACGGCGCTGCCCGGGCAAAATTTCGAGTTAAAAATCTACCCAAAGTATTTCAGGATCCTCGCCGGTGCTACTCAGCTCGTGCACTGAGCTGAAGCCCTCCAGACTCAGGTTTGAGTTAGAAGGAGAACGGAGCACTTATGGGTTGCACCCGTGTGCCGTGATGTTGATCCATCGACTAACTAAACTAAACTAAACTTATAGCAATCTTCATTGCTTCTTTGCTGTCTTGGTGGCATGGGCAGTCGAGGTACCTGGCGCCATGGTTGCTGTCAGAGTCCTACTCCCAACAGATCCCTGGGACAGGACGACGGCTAGCATAAGACAGGACAGTACGTCCAGGGACAGACAGGACGACATGGGTTAACCCCATAGACAGCTATCAGCGATGGACGGACTAACCCCTTGGTGAAGGACAGGACAAGGTAATTCTGAGACGCATTACCCACCACGGACTACTTGAGATACACGCGGTCATACACTACGCGATAGGAGATCCAGAGCGTAAGCTTGGGCAGACGGGACTGGACATTGAATGTGGACTGTTGTTTTTGGACGTTTGTTGAGCGAGTGAACAGCTAACAGAAATGATTGCTAGTTCGAGCTGCGAGTATCTGATATAGTTTGTGTGTGCGCTAGCGGCGAGAGCGATTATATATTTACATTGCTAAATAATATTTTTTTTTTAGCATATCCTTTACAGGACTTAGCTGTCAACACCAGCATCTTTCAGCTGTATGTTGATCTCTTGGCAAGATTACGCTCAGTAGTTTGCCATTGCTTTCTGAGCGGCCGGCTCACATACCCCGTAAGTTACCGATGCGATTCGAACCACTGCTGATTTGAACCGTCATCACGTTACCGACGAGAGTATACGAGATTACGGAGAAAAGTCATAACCTCTAAGCCACGAAGCCGGCAAAAATAATATTTGTGATATTATAGTCAATGGAATTGTATTTTCTCAGTTAAATCCATGAAGATGTTTACCGACTTTGACTGATGTTTATTAGCATGTAAATCACCTGCCAGAGCGCAGGCAAGTTAATGAACTAGGACCCTGACAGTTGCCGATGCAGTTGGCGCACTTTCGGGTAGTGTTAGGACTCCTGAAGTCAGTGTCGATTTTTGCATGCTGACACTGACTGCATGTATGCCGTCCAGAGCAGTACCTGCATACCTCCACCTTGCTTTTACAGGTTGCACGAGTGTGCCAAAACTTCTGGCACTTAGAGCACTGGAGCACTCTCGGTATGTAGTGCTCTGGAGCTTGATCTTCCTTGTCGAATGTGATGAAATGAGGGATCACTCGGTCCTCTGATGTTACGACGATGACTATGGAGGGGATGTTATTCTTGCCTATGATCCTCTCAGCACTGGTGATCTTGAGTTTCCTGTTCTCTCTCGTTAGCATCTCCCTGATCTAGTCGTTGATGAGATGGGCCTTGACTCGTCTGATGACCCATCCTTTCATCGTGCGGTGTCGTGTGGCTTCTACTGTGATGCCATGGTGAAGTTTGATGTCGGCCTTTTCTCCTTGTGCAATCTTCTGCATAAGTGCTGCGGTCTTTGAGGTTTTTTATTTATGGAGACCACTACTCCATCAGGTGTCTTGTGCAGCTGATGAGTGCTGTTTCTTCCCAGCTCGATTTCAAACAGACTCAGTATCTTGTCTGTTGGTAACACCTACAGGTTGGCTTCTCCCAGGCTTATCTGTTTTAGCAGTATTCTGCCGGCGAAGTCCTCCGTTGGTGTTATTGTTTCCTCCTGTTTTGAGGTCTTTGGTAAACTGGGCTGCTTCATCTTGGTGCTGTTGAAAACTTCACGGCTGCTGCTGGCTTCAGTTGAAGTTGTAGTCTCTTGCGTCGGTTGATTGGCGAGTGCGGCTTCATCTGGTATAGAAGTGGCAGTTTCATTAAATTTTCTTGAGGTTCTGGCGTTGTGCTGCGGCTCGCAGACAAGTTTTCTTCTTGCATCTTCTTGATAGTCTTGGCGGCTTCCACGCTGCTCATTTTAAAAGTCGTGTGTCTTCTGGAGTTTCCCTTGCCACGTGCCATTTTCGCCCACTTGTCAGGCTTCCCATTAGGCTACTTGTTCTCAATAGCGCGACGAGTCGACTGTGCGTGTGATAAGTGAGGATCTGTGGTCTGAAAACTGCCATTACTGAATATATAAACCACTTGATAATGCAACCTCGAATAGATTTGGCTGTGATCAGAGTTATGACTCAATTATGGCTACAGCAAACTGTGAAGAGCGCCACCTCTGTCTCTTATACCAAGGTCTGGTCCATTTCGTAACTGAGTATGCCCTAACGAAACTGACTCTCCGCCATACACATGTTGAGCGACCGGAGAAGGTGCAAAATGAGGCGATGCTTGAATACACACAAAATACAACATGCACGGCGATGCGCTAAACATTTGATTATCAACGATGGGGGTCAGAGTAAGAATTTGCCGTGCAGGTGCATACCTTCGAGTCAACGCCGACTGACAACATTCACGGCACACTGAGATCTTAGCGAATTTGGTTGCAGGTTAAAATAGGAGAATCTTGAATGGGTCAGGCCGAAGACCTAATCCAAATGGTGTGTTCACTAGAGGAAATAGAACCTGATGCAGAATAAATGCCACTGTCAGAAGGACGTGTTGCGTCTTTTTCAGTACTCATTAATTGGGCAGAGAATGCAACAACAAAACTCGATGGTCGTTGAGACAGAAGCACGGGCATTGATTTGCGAACACTCTTCCTACGGTGATATAATCATCTACATAGGTGAGTCTGTTGTGCGGCACAAGAGTAGTTCATGGACTTTCACAGTCCAGCTAGAGGAAGAACTGTTAAGATAAACAGCGGTGCCCATGGCGTGACGAGAGGTTTATCCATGGAGGTATTGGCAGTAAGAAAGGCGTGGCTGGAGACACAGACTTTCGCCCATTTATGTTTTCTCAGTGACTCCGTGAATATGCTAAGAGAGATCGGGATGGGCAGGGTCAGAAGGCAATGCTTTAAGTCTCTCATTAGGTCAAGACTATCTAAGTTTCAATTTTGTGGAAGGACATGCTTGTGCAAGAGGAAACGAACGAGAAGGTAGGCTAGAATGCGAGCTTGGCTGCTGTGAGGCGTGGACGAGCAATGGACCAGGCTGATATCCCGAACGGCCTCAGTGAGTCAAGACGAGTAAATGACTCAATGGATAGATATGATTAGGCAACTTTGACCAAATTATAAAATTATCACGCCATTCGGGGTCAATCCTTAGCGATATGCGGGAAACCAAAGAAGAATTGGCAAGCAACACAACTTAACTGGTGTCGTCAGTCACCATACGTGAGGGAGGTGCTAAGAAGGGGTTCTGTACGCTAATGGACTAATAGGTTGGTGTCCAATGAGGACAAATGATCTACTGGTTAACTAACTAACTAACTAACTAACTAACTAACTAACTAACTATCTAACTAACTAACTAACTAACTAACTAACTAACTAACTAACGAACGAACGAACTAACGAACTAACGAACGAACGAACGAACGAACGAACGAACTAACTAACTAACTAACTAACTAACTAACTAACTAACGAACTAACTAACTAGCTAGCTAGCTAACTAACTAACTAACTAATTACCTACCTACTTACCTAGCTAACTATCTAACTAATTAACTAACTAACTAACTAACTAACGAACGAACGAACGAACGAACTAACTAACTAACTAACTAACTAACTAACGAACTAACGAACTAACTAACTAACTAACTAACTAACTAACTAACTAGCTAGCTAGCTAGCTAACTAACTAACTAACTAATTACCTACCTACTTACCTAACTAACTAACTAACTAACTGAAGCCGCGTGACACGACACGGCTCCACAGGATGTTTGGCTGATGCAACGACAAGAAACCCCTCCCCTGCAGCTGGAGGATCATGGGTAATTTGAATGGTTAAAAATTGAGCGCGCATTTTTGCCCTGGGGATTCAGTGCTGGAGTGGCCTCAGCGGCCGAAGGCCGCACTGACACCAAGCAGAGAGGGGGAATGTAATCGTCCCCCTCACACCATCTCCAGTCGGGAACCGTGTGTGTGTGACCAGCGCCAACCAGGTGGTGCCAAATATATTAATTCAGGTGCATAGACCTGTGAAACAAATAGGACAGTGAAGAGAGCCCGCAAAATATGGCTCGCAGAAACATTACTGCTGGAACACTGGCGCACGATGGTTGAGGTATGTTGCAAATCAAATTGCTTGCTTTTATTAGCGAATGTAGGAAATTTGGGTCATAACTAGCCCCACATGTGTTAATGGCCTAAGGTTTAGTAACAGATAATTAGAATAGTTGTTGAAGTTAAGAGATAGGTGTTAGAATAATGTTAAGGCTTTGTGAAGGATGTAAATGAGACCTCCCCCGAAACGGAAACAGTGAATAGGCCATACCTATTAATAGATCGCCTGTTGGTTTTTTACTGCTGGCATTGGCAGGCAGCTAAAACGGAGAATGTAAACAAAGGCCAAGATTAGTGTTTTAGCTAAAATAAGAAGTTCCTGTTGGGTGTAAGTAACATCTATATGTACAGGAATATGTGTTGGTGTAGTTTAATTATTAATGGCCAGCTGAGTTCACTTAAAATGGGGTAAATCAGGTGTTATGCTGCTAAATAAACCTCAGAAGTGCCTTTGAGCTTGTAACTATAGATCAATAGGGTGTGTTATGTGTAGATAGCCTCTAAATGTGGACAGATATGTAGTTTAATAATTGGTAGCTGGTGCAGTATTCTCATCATAAGGCTGCATGAGTATTCTCTGACATATTGAATGCTAGGTTTGGCCACCATGAGAAATAATATACTGTTAGTTACTCTGACCATTTATTGATTTGCTGTCATTCTATTGACATGTCATGTTATATGTAAAAACTGTGTGGGTAGGTTCAAACTAATGTTGTCTCATTGAGGCATGTATACAGCATGTGACTGGCTGTCACATGCATCATGATGTTGTTGTTGTTGTGTCACTTGATGTTGAGATGTGATGTTCAACTGTCCCCATGTATGTTGCTGGTGCAGGGCTTAACTTGGCCAGTGTGAATAATGTGACAGACTGTGTCTGAATGAGTGTATTGGTATATTATTAATTCATAGGCAGTTATTTTATAGTTTTTAAGTTGCTGTTAATATAGTAGTAATATTTGACAGTTGTTAAATATGTTTTTGGTTATTACTTTGATTGCAGGATGTGATTCCTGCCGAAGGGAACAACCCTGGGTCCTTAATTACCCCCCATTTTCCCTTACCTCACATTTTCCACCTCCCCTCCTAACTGATCCTATAGTTGAGCTTTCCATACCCTAGTTTGTTACTGCGTGGTTAAAGGTGTAGTTCCTGGTTCAACCTTTCACACTCATGTTTATACTTTTATTTTTGAAGTTGTGGTCTTGTTATTGTAATGTGTCTCAATCGGTTTGGGGACATAACTTTCTCTGGCGGCATTAGGCACAATATTGGATTTGGCTGAGGCACGGTGGTTTGGTAATATCTGGAGCTCAATCCACTGATTTTCCGCTGTGTACTACAGGGATCCATAGTGTTGTGTTGTGTGTCTCAGGATGGTAAGTCCCGTCTCCGCACTGTAAGGCTCATACTCAGATTTAGAGTTGTGTTACTTTCTATTTTCCAAGTAATGGTCTCTCTGTTGTCCAGTCCTGGTCAGCCGGCTGTATAGGTATCGTAGCAGAGTCTTAGGAGTACTCTGTAGGCTCGGCCACCACAGGCAGAGGTCTGGCTATATGCGGCAGACTGCCTATATGAATGTCAGTGATGTAGAGTGTTGATTGTCTTGCCCATAAGTAACCACACTTTGTCATCCGCATAGTTATGAATATGTGCTACAGTATTGGACAAAATAAAGACTGATGCGTATTGTTTTACCTTGTTTATCTAGTCTTTGCTGTTGTATTATGTTTAGTCTTTGTTGTCCCAGTAACATTGGTTATTGTCGGTCCCATTCATTGATGTTGTTACAGTCCAACAGTGTGATCTTTTGTCTGGGGTGTACAACAGTATGTATACCCTCCGCTCAAAGAACTCCTGGAAATCTTCTGTCTAATTTTCTATCCCTTTCTTTTGTTAACTGGAGGGAATATATAAGGTGCTCTTTTTCTCTTTCTTCTTATTATCTTTTCTTCTCTGGCCTACTAAAAGTCAGTGTTGCGCTTCTTTGTCTTTGAGCACCCAAGAATAGGAAACTTATGTCCTCCTATCCTTGATATTCATCTTTACTGTTACATAACTAATCAAGTAACTAGCTAACTAACTAGCTAGCTAGCTAACTGTGTAGATAACTATGTAGTTAAGAAACTAACAGACTGGTTGATTGATTGATAAATGTCTGTGTAGCCATTTTTAATCAAACATTAAGTAGGCGTGTTCACACTGATTGAACAATTACTCGTAGTCAGCACTATGTTTTTTCTTCACGCGTTGTACATACTTTTTCTTCCATTCTGTTTTCTAGGATACGCTAGGAAGGTACCAGTTGAGTGCACGAATCATTGTACACTGTATGCCAGAATCCACACGTAGTATAATTGTTCTATTGACGATGGGTTTTCACATTTTGAAATGTTTGCTTTAGCGTTGACTGTCTGTTCTTTGCTGTTACTGATATGTCTTGTCCAGTATGTACTACATTTCTTTAAGTGATGTGTGAGCCCTAGGATTTATACATCCTCAAGACTCATTCTTTAAAATCTAAGTGTTATTTTTATATTAATAAATTTAAATACAGAAGCAACAAACAACATGTTGAACGATTTATTGCCTGGCATATTTTGCTGCATCTAGTCTGGTGTATTATGCAGAGTTATATATCATACGAAGTGAGTAAATTAATAATACTTATATATTTTGGCAATATATTATTTTTGGCTTCTGTGGTTAAATTCACCAAATGAACACATTGCTTCTAATTTCTTTTTTTTTTTTTTCAATGAACCTGTAACAGTTACTTTTTTTAAATTTTGGGTACTTACGAAGACGGGTTAGCCACAGCGTCCATTCTGTCACTTCTGTTTGTGTTCATCTCAAGCTGACCATTCCCACTTTCCATGTGTATTGATTTACTCTTAACCTGACTCAGCACGAATCCAGGACCATTTGCAGTCGTGCCAGTATAACTATTGGCAGGCCAGTGCACTTAAACACTTAAGGCTTTGTTTATCTTAGGAAACTCACGTCTGCCGTCCCCGTAGTCATGAGTTTGAATTCACAACGAAGTGAGTTCACAGCTGGACCCAGAGTTAACAAGTGGACCCAGAGTTCACAGCTGGACCCAGAGTTCATAGGTGGACCCAGAGTTCACAGGTGGACCCAGAGTCCACAGGTGGACCCAGATTCCACAGGTGGACCCAGAGTTCACAGGTGGACCCAGAGTTCACAGGTGGACCCAGAGTTCACAGGTGGACCCAGAGTTTACAGGTGGACCCAGAGTTCACAGGTGGACCCAGAGTTAATGGGTGGACCCAGCCTTTAATGTGTACCAGGAAACGTCTTAGGAAGTAAAGGCGGCTGGAGTAATATTGACTACGTAATTTCGTCCCTCGTCTTGGAACCTCTCTCGAGGCGAGTGTCATAATTAGTTAGACACCACAACGGTCAGTGTGTCCGAACTCGGCAAGCATTTGTGTCAAGCTTACTTCGCATTTGTATCAAGCTTACTTCGCATTTGTATCAAGCTTACTTCGCATTTGTATCAAGCTTACTTCGCATTTGTATCAAGCTTACTTCGCATTTGTATCAAGCTTACTTCGCATTTGTATCAAGCTTACTTCGCATTTGTATCAAGCTTACTTCGCATTTGTATCAAGCTTACTTCCTCTAGACAGATTCCATCCATGGTCACGGGCTACACCTATCCGTAGGTAGATTTACTTTCCCAACAATTTTACTACGGCAAGGGTCTTACATTGGGGGACGATACATTAATAACATTAGATATGCAGATGATACAGTCTTGATTGCAGGCAATGAACAGGACCTGCTGTTCACAGATGTGGTTGTTGCACACAGTGAACAATTAGGGTTAGACCTGAATATTAAGAAGACAGTTTATGGTCGTCACTGGGAAGAAGAAACTACCACAATGTGATATACGAGTCATATAACTGTCATTTACTGCCAATATAGTACCTTGCGGTGTATGGCAGAGGGGTCTTTGAGCCTGAGGAATAAAGGCCGCCTGGCTAGTGCAGTCGCCGCGAACTGTGCAGGTTAGGATTTTCTTTTTGCCCCCGATAGAAAAAAATCCCACCCCTTACCGAGGGATCGAACCCGGGTCTCCCGAATGAGAGTCCGGCGTTCTAGCCTCTCGGCCAGCCGCGAGTAAATGGGCATATTCTAAAGCAGGTGAATCGATACAGTTATCTCGGTACAGTCATAACATCTGATGAGAGATGCCTAGAAGAGATTAGAACAAGAATTACCAATGCGAAGGTAGCCTTTTGCAAGATGAAAAACATACTGACCAATAAAAAGATATCAATTGAAACGAGAAAAAGAGTGTTGAAGTGCTACACAGAACCTGTACGTTTGTATGGATGTGAAGCGTCGACAATAAGCAGTCAAGCTGAAAAACAGCTGATGGCTGTGGAAATGAAGTTTCTGAGGAAAATGCAAAGAATACCATGGACAGACAGAAAAACCAATGAACAAGTCCTTCAAGAACAAATGAAGATCGTAAACTGATTAGAGACATTAGACGTAGACAGTCAAAACATTTTCGGCATGTTAAGAGAAGAAATGACTTGGAGAACTTGGTGACAACTGGCAAGATCGAAGGGAAGAGACAAAGGGGAAGACCGAGAAGTAAATACCTGGATGACTTGGCCGCATGGCACGGTCGAGACAGGAACATGGACCTGATCCACGACTCTGGTGATCGCGTGAGATGGCAGAACATGACCGCCCACGCTTATCGGCATGGCATATGATGGATGCATCGATAACATTAGATATGCAGATGATACAGTCTTGATTGCAGACAATGAACAGGACCTGCAAAATTTAGTAGATGCGATTGTTACACACAGTGAACAACTAGGGTTAGAATTAAATTGTAAAACGACACAGATTATGGTCGTCACTAGGAAGGACGTAATTCCACAATGTAATATACAAGTAAATGGGAATATTCTTCAACAAGTGAGTAGGTACAATTATCTCGGAACAGTAATAACATCTGATGGGAGATGCCTTGAAGAGATTAGAACAAGAATCGCCATGGCAAAAGTAGCCTTTAGCAAGATGAAAAACATATTGACCAATAAAAAGATGTCAATTGAAACGAGAAAAAGAGTGTTGAGATGCTACATAGAACCTGTACTTTTATATGGATGTGAAGCGTGGACAATGAGCAGTCAGGCTGAAAAACATCTGATGGCTGTAGAGATGTGGTTTCTGAGGATTGATTGATTGATTGATTGATCTAGGAACCGACATCACAGCATTCGGGACATTCCCATAAGCGCTCCGTCTCCATCCTCAGCACCCAGCGAAGAGTTCCAACACTAATAGTTCCAGTAGCAATCTGATTATATGTCCGTCTCGCCTTTCCTCTGAGCATCGAAGCGTCGGCCAGATCCCCTCGTCACTCCTCGCTGCCTCATTCTAACCAGACTATGGTGATCCATTTGCTCCTCCGAGGTTTCTGAGGAAAACGCAAAGAATACCATGGACAGCCATGAACGACCAATGAACAAGTCCTTCAAGAAACAAATGAAGATCGTAAATTGATTAGAGAAATTAGACGTAGACAGTCAAAATTCTTTGGGCATGTTATGAGAAGAAATGGATTGGAGAACTTGGTGACAACTGGTAAGATCGAGGGGAACAGACCAAGGGGCAAGACCTAGAAGCAAGTACCTGGATGGCTTGGCCTTGTGGCTATGTCGAGACAGAAACACGGAGCTGATCCATGACTCTGGTGATCGAGTGAGATGGCAGAACATGGACGCCCACGCTTACCGGCATGGCACATGATGGATGGATGGATATGATGGATAGATGGAAGGGCCTTGCAGCCTACTCTTTGCGATTTCCAACATGCCCCATTTGCACACGAGCCTTGTTTTTCGCAGTGTTGTTTTTTTAAAGAGATGGCTAAGTATCCTGTATCACTTATTAAGAAATTAAAGCGACATGTGATATCATTAGATGTAAATGGGATTGCAATCGGTATATTCTAAGCCTAAGACGGACACTGTAAGCTCTCAGCCACGCTCCGCCACACAATAAATAATAAATTCTGTTTTATACATATTAGATAGTATAATACCTTTAATCAACTTATAGGGCGTGCTAAGAAGGGTAATAACAGGCGTGCTTCGTGCAGAGTGGAATGCTTCAGTTAACAAATCGATACTATGGAGCATCTGTTGGATCTCTCCTCCAGGACATGCGAGTGTGGTGGGTGGGAAACGAGCAAGTGGACAGATTGGCAGATTGGCTGGGTCTGCGCCTCGGGTTGGGTATTGGTGCATTGTAAGGCGAATGTTTTCAGGGCCCTTTGGGATCATGCGTATAGTGTGATGGAGTAGATAAATCGTCATGGCTTAGAGCAGTGGTTCTCAATCGGTAGGGAATTCCCCCCTCCCCCTCCCAGGGGGGAATTTTAGGATTTCTGGGGGGGGGGGGTGGAGGGAAGAAATTAAGATTATTTTAAGATCGCGTTAATACATGAATCGATTATTTGATATTGTTTTCCCCTCCATACTTTACGGTTGTGTACTTCTCGCCCTGCTGGAATTCGTTTTATAACGTAAGTAAATCCGTAAATCACGTTTTATGTAGACATCTAGACTTGTTCTAGTATGTGTTAGTAAATTTAGCTTCAATTTGTATGTATACTAAGTAGAGGCGGGGGGATTTATAAGGGAGGGGGAAATGACATTCACATATGGTGAAGGGATGGATGGACCAAAAAAAGGTTGAGAACCACTGGCGAATAGAGAAGTGTCCGGTAGGGAATGGCCAGTGGATCTGGCCGACACTCAGTTCTCTGAAAACACATAATTAAATCTCAACAGGTATCATTAGATTTGAGACTCTTTGCTGGCTGTTGAATATGAGGACGGAGTACGTACAGGAAAGTTCGGAGTGATGTGATGTTTGTTCTGGACTCATTTCAACACAGCTTAACTTGCCCTTATTAAATAACAACACACTTGAGCCTACTGTATGACTAGTAAAACCTGTTGGACGTACGGAATGTAAGGGTGATCACACACATAGAAATGAGTTAACATAATAATATTTTTAATCAAATTATTGAGATGAAAGACATATGATACCATATTACTTATGAATTCCAATTGCAATGTACATAACACCACTTGTATATTACATGTAATAAAATGATATATATCAAACGTGACAGTATTCATTTGTTAAATTATTACATTGCTTACGAGGGTAAGTTAATAAGTAAGTCACAAATGGCTGTAGAAAAATAACTAAATATGATAACAACTTGAAACCAGTTTATTTTTATTCATACATTGTCCCTTTATTTCTCAACATAATTTCCACCAACATTGATGCACTTATCCCATCGTTTTATTAGTCCTCCCAAACCGGCTGCATAGAACTGCGTGCTCTGTTTTCTAAACCACATTTTCACTTCGCATTCAACTTCGGCATCATTCGCGAAATGTCTCCCGCCAAGGTTGGTTTTCAGTGTTTATGCTGACAAATGTTTATACCGTAAAGCGGTGCTTAGCTGGGTAGAATAAGTTACGCGGGCGAATCAATAAGTAAGTCACACAGTTTTGTGGGATGGCAGGTAAGTGAAAACAAAACACGCAGTTCTATGCAGCCGGTTTGGGAAGACTGATAAAACGATGGGATAAGTGCATCAATGTTGGTGGAAATTATGTTAGAGAAATAAAGGGTAATGTATGTATAAAAATAAACTGGTTTCAAGTTGTTATCATATTAGTTATTTTTCTACAGCAATTTGTGACCTATTTAGTAACTTACCCTCGTATAAATGTTGTAATTATAAAGTAAACAAAGTAGCACACCTGTATACGCCTTACAGCGCAATAGGCAAATGATGCTAGACCCATTACAAATTACATCTACCTCCTGAGGTCAGGACGACCGAATGGATAAGAGCGCTTGGTCTTAAACTTACGGTGTGCTGATGGCGAGGCAGCGAGCTCAATTCCCACACAGTTGGACTAAATTTTGACTTCTCGTCCTTAACTTGGGGATGAAGATTCACAAGTACCTCAGAAGTCGGAGTGGGTTCACCTGATGGCGAGGATACTGGTACTAAGGAAAGCTAGCCAACATGCAAAAACAAGTCCAGTATACTGCGATTGAGTTCAAAGCGAAGGAACGAAACAATAAATAAAAACATCAACAGCCCTCTGATATGGCCAATCGGGCCTCGGTTAGTAATGTGGTTAGTGTCACGCCAGCCGCATTTATTTCCCCAGACATATCCTGGTGCCAATCTTAGACTGAGTCTACCTTGAAAGAGAAGCCGGTTTCTAAAAGTCCGCCTCAGTGTAGATTTGAACCTATGAGCGCCGGGCCAACAGGTGAACGCTTTTCCATTATGCTACAGCAGTTACTTTTGTAACTAAAAGTTGTTTTAAATATTGGCTATCTTGGTTCTTTTACGATATATAAGGAAATTCCAACACATTAACCCCCTCCCCCCCCCTCCCAGCAGGCAATCGCACTAGCCACTATACCATATCAGCGTTTTCATATACACATTAACATAATCTCTTGAAGCCCCCCGCCTCCCCCCTTTCCCTCCCTCCCCCACCCCCGCGGTGGGAAAGCTATACATTAATCTGGCCTTTGTATAACGACTACACGCGCTTTGTACACGATCATTGCCACCACCAGCATCTGACGGTCATCAAGTATTTATGTTGCTGGAGTCTGCGTGGTGAAGTGCTTAAGCCGTCTGCCTTGTGCTCCAAAGGTCATGGGTTTGTTTTCGGACATTCGATTCACTAGGCCGGTGTTTTCTTGGGACCCTCTGGGGATTAGCCGGTACTGAGGAGTTCGTGGTGGGCTGAGCGATTCTTTCAGCAGGTAGTTAAATACGCTAAAGAAGAGAGGTCCTGAACTATGAAATATAAAACCAATGCAATGACGATGATATTCTTGTCTTTTAACTGCTTTGTAAAATGTATTAGCTTCCATCCAGAGTGTTCAAGCAGACTTGTCTGATGCGCGGTCCTTTCTCGTAAACTTATAGAGCAGTTAGCGTGCCCGATTACAAGATATTGTTTTTATGCACAGAAAATGGGATCTCTAAAGTACTAAAGTCTAGAGGGTTAACTTCATTGTCCCCATCTCCCGGCTCGGTCTCTCGTATGAGAATAGTAAGCCGCTTGTCAAGAGCATCCCACAAAGCACGAACTCCGTAGCTCTAGCGATGACCCACGGGAGTCGCCGCAAAAATTGCAATGGTCTGAACGGCACAGTCCAAAGAACGAACCATGACCATTAGAGCGCGAGACAGATAGCTAACGCACTTCACTATGGAGTGGCTCAGATTTACGTCCGCAGGCTCTAATTATCAAGGCACCATATTTCAATCCTGTTCAGGACACTCTTTTAAGGATGATAAGAAGTACTTTGATCTTTGGCGTGGCAATCGGCTCCGATTTATGGGTAATAGATTGATTGATTGATTGATTGATTTAGGAACCGATTATTATTATTATTAGGGTATTAGATCGAAAGAGGATCGAGTCCAATCTGGTAATATATTTTGCTTGTATGTCAATAGGATACGTTATTTGATTAGTCGCCTGTATCATTTCAACAGATCCTGTTTTGCATCTACGTAAGAAATACCAAGCGATTAGACAGTTAAATCCTGTTATACTGTAAAAAACTACGAAATAATTCACAATATCTGAAATTAACAGACTTCTCAAGCCTGTGATTTATAACCAAGATTACGTGTGCCAACTAATAAGTAACATTGCAAACAACATATCAATCTACACTGATTTGAACTCTTGTAGTCCGAAGCAACGAATGTTGTGTTACTATTTTCCCTGTTTCCCTAAGTTAGGTTACAGGCTGTTCCACTTGAATCGCTAACATTGCAAAACAACAATTCAATACACAATAATTTGAATTCTCTGAATTCTCCATCGAACCAACGAATGTTGTGTGACTGGCTTTCCCCCCTGAATCCCTATGCAAGGTTACTGGCTGTCCTCCATGCATCGCCATGTTACTGGTATTTCACATGAAAACGGTGTTAGGTTTCTGGCTATTTCCCGTGAATACCGATGTTATGTTAATAGCTTTACATCCCAATATAATATTAATAGCTGTTCCTCTTGCATCCCTTTATTGTGTCATTGCCTTCTCTCATTGAGTCCCAAACATCGAATAATACGTAGTCTTACCGTTACAGTTAATTTAGAGAACAGTAAAGACGTGTTTTCCTTGTGGTTATTAACCACATTGACATGGACTTAGTTTGAATAATAGAAAGACAGAAGTCATTGTGATATCAAAGAAACAGATTGTGCCTAAATGTGCAATTAGAGTACAGGACGTTATTTTAGGGCAAATGCAGAAATTCAGATATCTAGGCACACGGAAGTGGGATCACTGAGATATAGAGCAGAACAGGACCAGCAAAAACTGCATTCTATCAAATGAAGACATTTTGTGCAATAGGTCATTGTCCTTGAAAGTTGGAAAAAGAGTTCTTGCATGTTACATAGAACCAGTTTTAACATATGGCTGTGAATCCTGGTGAATTAGCAAGCAGGCGAACAAATCCCTGGAAGCCGTAAAGAAGTGGTTTTATAGAAGCATGCTGAAAATTAATTGGACAACAACAACAACAACAAACTTTATTTTCAAGGGGTTAAGAATTGTCACGCAGGCCCGTCTAACATTCTGCATTTCTATCACTCTCTTTCATACATCAAAATGAGCAATCAGGGCGTCTTAAGGGAAGCTGAGTCGCAAAGATAACTTATCCCAAACATCAGAAAGAGGCAGTCATCGATTTTGGTCACAGTATGAGAAGAAAAAAACTGAAACACAGTGTGACAACCGGAAAAATTTGGGAAAAAGCGATAGAGGAAGACAGCGTGAGAACATTCTTCACAGACTTGTGTTTAGGCACGGAAGGGAGTCAACACACGAAATGATCCATGACGTCGGAGATCGTAATTTGTGGAGAGGCATGATTGCCCACGCCAGCAGGCAAGGTACTAGATGATGATGATTAACCGCATTGCCATCTAATATAAAACCTTCTTGAGATGAATGTGACCATGTTTGGATTACCACCTGTGAATGAATTAGAATACGTGAGCTATCGGCTAGATATTCTTGTTTTCCCTGTGCTTCCAGATCCGCCCAACCTCAAATGAGTACCAGAAAATGACTTGGAAAGTAAACATAGCCGGCGTAATAGTGATCATATGACCTAAATATTGTCGATTGGCCTATAAAACATGCGGTCTCGAATAATATGACCTAACTAGTGTCGACTGGCCTATAAAACATACGGTCTCGAATCATATGACCTAACTAGTGTCGACTGGCCTATAATAAATACGGTCTCGAATCATATGACCTAACTAGTGTCGACTGGCCTATAAAACATACGTCTCGAATCATATGACCTAACTAGTGTAGACTGGCCTATAAAACATACGGTCTCGAATCATATGACCTAACTAGTGTCGACTGGCCTATAAAAAATACGGTCTCGAATCATATGACCTAACTAGTGTCGACTGGCCTATAAAACATACGTCTCGAATCATATAACCTAACTAGTGTCGACTGGCCTATAAAACATACGGTCTCGAATCATATGACCTAACTAGTGTCGACTGGCCTATAAAACATACGGTCTCGAATCATATGACCTAACTAGTGTCGACTGGCCTATAAAACATACGTCTCGAATCATATGACCTAACTAGTGTCGACTGGCCTATAAAACATACGGTCTCGAATCATATGAACTAACTAGTGTCGACTGGCCTATAAAAAATACGGTCTCGAATCATATAACCTAAATAGTGTCGACTGGCCTATAAAAAATACGGTCTCGAATCATATGACCTAACTAGTGTCGACTGGCCTATAAAACATACGTCTCGAATCATATGACCTAACTAGTGTCGACTGGCCTATAAAACATACGGTCTCGAATCATATGACCTAACTAGTGTCGACTGGCCTATAAAACATACGGTCTCGAATCATATGACCTAACTAGTGTCGACTGGCCTATAAAACATGCGTCTCGAATCATATGACCTAACTAGTGTCGACTGGCCTATAAAATATACGGTCTCGAATCATATGACCTAACTAGTGTCGACTGGCCTATAAAACATACGGTCTCGAATCATATGACCTAACTAGTGTCGACTGGCCTATAAAACATACAACTCGAATCATATGACCTAACTAGTGTCGACTGGCCTATAAAACATACGGTCTCGAATCATATGACCTAACTAGTGTCGGCTGGCCTATAAAAAATACGGTCTCGAATCATATGACCTAACTAGTGTCGACTGGCCTATAAAACATACGTCTCGAATCATATGACCTAACTAGTGTCGACTGGCCTATAAAACATACGGTCTCGAATCATATGACCTAACTAGTGTCGACTGGCCTATAAAAAATACGGTCCCGAATCATATGACCTAACTAGTGTCGACTGGCCTATAAAACATACGTCTCGAATCATATGACCTAACTAGTGTAGACTGGCCTATAAAACATACGGTCTCGAATCATATGACCTAACTAGTGTCGACTGGCCTATAAAAAATACGGTCTCGAATCATATGACCTAACTAGTGTCGACTGGCCTATAAAACATACAGTCTCGAATCATATGACCTAACTAGTGTCGAGTGGCCTATAAAACATATGGTCTCGAATCTTATATTCAATATGCCTAAAGACCTGCGAAAATGGTACTTTGCTATTTTTGTTTACTTTGTTTTTCGTTGACAAAGACCTTTATCGACACATTCCTGTTTCCCCTTATTCTATTTGTGCCTTCATGTCAAGCTTTGTGGTCACATTTCACTTCCTTCGCTTGGGACTCAAAGCGTTAACAGCAGATATGCACAATGCGAACGATAACATGTACAGCATGGCAATATACAGGCGTGGGTTAGTTACAACTGATTAGGATATATATTCAAACGTATGATAATACTGGAGTTCTGGAATAAATGCATGTAAACACTTGGATACAAATATTCAGTACTTGAATTGTTTGCAAATCATTCTATGCATAGAAACACAACAAAGGCTGAACCATGGTTACGTATAAATTCTTTTAGGTTTCACAACCCTTCTATGAACAGAAAATCACAATACACTCAATGGTTAATCATATGCACTATAGCTCTCTGAAGAAATGTGAAGGTATAATGATCATGCAGGGGTCATGTGGGTTTCGACACACACAAAAAAGGTCTGACTGTTGTCGAGCTGGTCACTCGAATCCGTATGAACACAAAATATAACTGGGAAGCTCGAGGACAGGAAAAGAAAACACATACATGCAGACGAATGTTTCGATCAATGGTCTTCAACACCAAAAACAAACAATCAAATATTTAGCGGAAAAATTCAAATTCAGTTTGTCACTACGTTTTGTAATTTATTTCTGCTCATAGCATGCCCCAAAAATCTCGACTGTCTACTTCTAATTTCTCTGATCAAATGTGTTTGCATTATCCTCAGAAACCAAATTTCTACTGACATTAGCTGTTTCTCGGCTTGTCTGCTGATTTCCATATTTGACGTGAACAATAACAGTACAAGGTGTATGTTTAATGACTGTGCAGTGTTTGAAAATATTGCCGATCCAGTGGTTTTATTTACCTATTTTGTTGCATGAACTTTACAGAGGGTGAATACAAAACTTGGACCGGCAATATTTTCAAACACTGCACAGTCATTAAATATACACCCTGTATAAGTTCTACATAACACTTAAGAACTATATTTCTCACTGGAATTAACAGGTTTTTGTCATTATGCTTTCCATCTTGAAACAGACTACCTAGATCTTAGCGAGTCTGCTTCTAAGTTCTGCAAGGCACCTTCCATCAGATGTTTTGACTGTTTCCGGATAGCTTGACCTGTTCACTGATGAAATAATATTTTCGCTCTTTTCTTGCATATTACATTGTGGTGTTTCTCCTTGGAGACGAAAGACGATAGGACGAGAAGAACAAACAGATGAAAAAATGAAAGCAATGAAGAGAAAATTAGAATTGGAAACATACTCATGAGTTCCGATCGAAATTGTGAGGTGAGTATGAGCATTTTTTCCAATTCTCATTTTCTCTTCATTGCTTTCATTTTTTCATCCTTTTGTTCTTCTCGTCCTGTCGTTACCTTTTGATGTAATCACAGGAGATCTCCTTAACTATATGTTGTGTTTGTGAATGTGTTTGCTTGCTGATGAAGGCTAATCACCGCGACGTCCTGTATGTGTCGTAAATCTGTTTTGTAAAGCTGCACTACTTTGTGTCATTTTATATTGTTTATAATTTCTGCCTTGGTACGTCACAATAGCCCTAAACAACTGCACAGCAGGATTAAGCGATATACCTGATGAATATAAGTCGTATATATATAGAGTGTATATTTAATGACCTTCAGCGTTTGAAAATATTGCCGGTCCAAGTTTTCTACTCACCCTCTGTAAAGTCCATGCAACATAATAGGTAAATACAAAACTTTGACTGGCAATATTTTCAAACACTGCACAATCATTAAAAAGACACCATGTAGAATGTCACACTTTTAAAGTGGAATGCTAATAATTGTACCCCCCCCCCTCCCTCCCCTTAGTGAAACACGGTGAAGAGGTTACGGACGCAGGTTGTAATCCCGCAAACCGCGATCGAAACACAGTTGAGGGTGATTTGGCAGCAGACCGCCTTGAATTGATTGTTATAAAATGGTATGAGTGCCTGTCTTTCAGAAAACGATGGCAAACTACTGAACGTAAACTTACCCAGGAATCACAAACAGCCAAATCATCCTGAAGTTCACTGCGACGTCCTGTAAAGGATATCCAACTAACTTTTAACTTACTGAAATGCCGTCAGCATTAAAGCACAAAGAGCAAGATTATGTAACCTATACCACTTCCATGATGAAAACTACATAACAATCATAATTTCTCGAAACGAATAAATAAACAAATAAGAAATCATGTATGTGAATTAGGAATGCACACTAAATAATCACATTGTAACCCAGAATTGTAAGATAATATATTTTCATGTAGAAAAACATGGTAAAAAATTTCCCGAACCATTATAATGTATGACCAGACAAAAAAAAACATGTCACCAAGAAGTTTCCTCCCACGGGTATGTGATGTGATAGGGACATCACTTCATGTTAGCCTGGATGCAGGGAGGATTAGGCGGCCAGTTGTCCCCGCATTAGCGAGACTGCCAACGCAGACGACCCCTCGTCAGACCAGCGCTTGTGACAATGTCAGAGTAGCTATCTATCAAACACACTTAAGCACCCGCTAATCGCATTGAAAGCTTACGGTTATTTAATGGTAACGGAATATAATATGTCTTGTTTATATACATATCGTAAAATATTCACAGAATTTTCATAATCACTTTGTTGTTGTTTTTGCTGTTTGTTTTTTTTCCCAGGATTTGAGATTTAAACATTGAGCATAACCCACTACTGGCAACGCTGATCGTTTTCCGGTACGAACCAAAGGCCTTGTCGACGTCAAATGGAAGCACTAGACTCGAGTTTCGCTCTCGTTTGAGCTCGTCAGTAGTGCATATCCTTGACTGGATCCGGGATTGAACCCGGGATCACTGGCGTGTGAGGCGGGTGTGTAACCACTAGACCACGCGGCTCAAACTAGACGCAACGAAATTATCACACTAAGATATCACAACGTCACCCATTGTAAGCCAGATCTCAAAATTTGCCCGATCGCCGCAATTGACATCTGAGCCTACGATGGGTGACGTTGTGATAGCCTACTGTGATAATTTTGTTGTATCTAGCGTGTTCTGCGTGGTCTAGTGGTTACACACCCGCGTCACCCGCCAGTGATCCGGGTGTGATCCCGGGTCCAGTCAATGATATGCACTACTGACGAGCTCAAACGAGAGCGAAACTCAGTCTAGTGCTTCCATTTGACGTGGACAAGGCCTTAGGTTAGTACCGGAATACGATCAGCGTTGCCAGTAGTGGGTTAAGCTCGCTTTTTAAGTAATCAGTTATGTCTTATGGCCATACACACTTACACACACGCTCATGCACCCACACACACACCCACCAATCCACTCACACACACACGCACACAGGCGCACCGCGCACCACGCGCATGAACACACACACACACGCGCGCACGCATGAACACACACGCGCGCGCGCACGTACACACAAGCTGTCGTGAAGTAGAAAAAGGTGCCAGCATTTGAACGGTTTTAGCTAAAGTACTTCACTGTGTTATAAATAACATAAGATTATGTTTCCTATGCGGAGACTATGCCAACTGTTATGATGCTATTATTATTCGTACCAATAATAGGTCAGCATGGACGAATGGATAAAATCGCTCTTTCTTAACCTTCCAGTGCGCTGATGCTTGAGGTAGCGAATTCAACCCTTGCAAAGGTGAAATCGACTAAACTCTTGACTTTTTGACTTGCTGACGTAAATTATAAGTACCTCAGAAATCGGAGTGGCCTTGCCTGATGACGAGGTACACTGGCAGTAGGAAAAGCTAATCCACACACAAAATCAGTCCAGAGCACTAGAAGTAATAGCACCTGTATGGACTACGCTTCAGTTCAAAGCCTGCGAACGCACAAATAATACTAATAATAAAGATATTGCATGGGCAGGCGTCAGTTCACAACAATGTCGGTTCACAGACTTATGTACAGCTGACTTCTTGTTCTTTCTGCTTTTTAGTCCCCATTTCAAAATAAGTTGTGAACCAACTCACGCTAATTCGTCCTATAATTGTTCTGTGTCCTGCTGCTCCCTCAATGTCCTTCCCATAATATCCATCTCTGTCCGTGACTCTTCTTCGTGTGTTTTATTTCTTTGGCTATGTGGGTTCCACAATTTGAACATTCTAACTATATCATATATTAGGTTTCCTCAATGTTTGTCCCGTTCAGTGCCAGCGTCGTCCGCACCTCCTGATTCACTGGAATCTGTTTAGCTTTCTCCCTAAGCGCCGCTAGAGTGAATCTGTCATACCATTTTAGTCTTTTGATTCTGCACACACTCGGGGTAGTGAATGTTGTAGGTTAGTGCTAATTGTGTAGTCGTTCTCTGTGGCTCTGATACATTCAACAGTAATGACTTAACGTTAGAGTTATATCCACGAATTCCCTAATGCTATGATTACTCCTTATGCTTTTTGTGTACCTTTGTTTTCCTAAACAAGTGTATGATCTAACCTCTTCAATGGAGGTTTACAGCAAGGTAAATTGTGTATCCTATGTATACTATTTGAAATCTCCGTCAAGTCTGAGTCAGATATGACTGAACTACCATATACCAGTAGACGATACTACCAGCTTTCTGTTAGTGGCGAATGTTGAGCGCCGCTCACCAAAGCCAAGACCACACACACTATCGTCTGTCAAGACGCCAAGATGTCGTCGGTATGCAGTGTATTATTCCACCACTTGAAGTGAGGTTTCTCCAAGGTTAGCATTTGGTTAATCTGTGTCATTATGGTTGTCTTTCTACTTTGAGCTTCCAGGTCTGAGTTGCCATATTCTGTTTGCCCTCTAATTATAACTAGCTATTTTCTATGTTAGATAGTGTGAGGGAACATCCCACCAGACACAACCAATAGCAACCTAATAGCTATATATGCATGTTCAGAAATAAAAAAAAGGTGTAAGTAATTTTCATATTCCTCGTTTGGCAGAAAGTTGAATGTCCAGTGAAGGTTTATTGTTCACGCTGCTTAAGCTCTGCTGTGATTTTATTTATTTATTTATTTATTTATTTATTTATTTAATTAATTTATTTTATTTATACATTGTTTGAGGACGGAAATGTTTTTGGTCTTCAACACACATATTACGTGTTCTGTGGTGTTTAGGCTTATAATTGAGAAAAATGTGCTAGAGTGGTAGATTCCAACTATCCAGGGAACTGTAACCTAGTCAATTTGCACACATACATCCTATTGTTCAGCCTGACCTGGAAAGTTAAGTACCATATCCTCTGAGAGATGGGGTGGTTTGGAAGGGGGGTGGGGGGGGGGGAAGAGAATCACGTCCTGAGACTATTGCCTGCAACTGGATTCAATTCGGGAACTTGTAGAGTTGGATTTGGACAATCTACCTTCAAGCTACTTAGACCGCAATGCATTTCAAAAGTGATCATTAATATTTCAAAAGTGATGATTAATGCTGATGAGAGGACTACGGTTATTTCAAATATTTGCCCTTACAAACTGCAAACCTCGCTTTCTTACACCAAAATCAAATGAACATATATAAATGTTAAAATAAATTACTATTTACAAATGCAATAATGTTAGTGCATAAACAAGAGTTTGAACCACTAAAGTAAGTTATTTTTGCAGTAACAATATTGTCTTATTTCCCTGTTTCTGTCGAGAATGCAAGCAGGATCGTTTCCGTATTTGTTGATCCGACTGATGGATTTCGGATTGACACTCATGGTATTTGCTTTAATGAAATGATCTAAGGTCACTTCAAACTCCCCATGACCAGGTTCTGTGAAAAATGTCAACTGGTAGATGACCTTGTCTCTGGAGGTGGTGGCGTCTGACATTATAGGCTCTAATCCCCTGTCCCCCGTGGTTTCCTTGAACTTGAGCACGTCATCACTCGTAAAGAGTTTAGATATCATTGTGACGTTGCCAATACTCAACAAGCGCGCAATCTGACCTGTAGTCTTGTGTGAAGTTATTCAACGTTGCTAAAGCTGTTTGAAGAGCTTGTTCAGCATCGGGATCTGTCTGTGGCACGCTTTTCCAGGCTAGACATGCACACCAATGAGCAGCCACATCGGCGTCGGCGCAGGTACGTGATTTGGGGATTTCCTTGAACAGACTTATGCCTCTGTTCCTGGTGTCTCCCTTACCAGCTCCGTCAAACTTTAGGATATCTAAAAACGTCTCGTGCAAATCAAAAGGTGTGGTGAGACGATCTACATTGGTTCTTACGTTTTTGATTAAATCTGGGTACTTTTTCTCAAACCAGGGTGGGAATCGTAAACTGACGTAGGGTAACCTCTCTTCTAGCTTTCCGGACAAAGTACGTCTGACGGCAGCAAACCGCGCTCCGTGATCCGCCATGACTAGCAGAAGTGTGTTGTTCAGAAACCCGCCAGTTTCCAGGTGTTGAATAAACTCTTTCAGGTCCTCATCAGCCTGTAGAACAACACAAAAACATATGTAAACAATCCGACCCATAAACATGACAACTTCACATCAACTTTCTAATGAGCTGTTGTTAGCAGTAACTGCATGTTGTTTTTGGTGTTAAATAAAATGGCTTGGGAGCAGGCACTACTCACTGTTGTGGGACAAGCGGGAAACAACAGAACGTCTAGATACATAGTACGGACTTACAGCAGGAGCAAGACACCCGTAGTCATGACCCGTGGTCATATACTGTCAGGAAGGTTAGGAGCCGACACATTCCAGGATGGGACACCTCATCTGATGATCAGAAGCCTTCTGTCGTACTTGCTCCACAGCGGAGTTTTATCACAACTCGAAGCTATTTTACGAGACTTGGTGTTTCTGAGTGCAATATAGGAATTATATATATATATCATATATATATATATATATATATATATATATATATATAATATAATATATATATTATGTGTGTGTGTTTTGTGTGTGAGGTGTGTGTATGTGTGTGTGTGGGGGTGTATGTGTGTGAGTGTGTGAAAAGATAAGAACACTCGATCTTAAACTTCCGGCTCGCTAATGGCGAGGTAGGCGGCGGTTCAGCCGCTACACCCGTATTAAGTTGGACATAGACGCTGACATCTCGTTCAGAAAACAATAACAAACTGCTGTACGTACAACTGCTAGGGACATCAACTATGATCACAGGGTCCTGACAAGGACATGCGACACATACTCTCTCTCTCTCTCTCTCTCTCTCTCTCTCTCTCTCTCTCTCTCTCTCACTCTCTACACACACACACACACACACACACGAACACATTATATAAGACCTCATCATCTTATCATGTTCCTCTTGTACCTTGCGGTGTTGAGGTGAAGCATGCACAACGGGAGAGTGCCCGTTTATGGCCTTCCTGAATCGGGATTCCCATGGATTCTGCTATCCCTTCTGTCTATCGCGTAATGTGGTCGGCCTCTTCTTCTGCTTCCATCTGGTCTGTATATCATTGCTTGTTGTGGTATACTGTTAGTGGATAATCTAGTTATATAGCCAAACCATTTGACTTGCTGTTTTCTGATGAAATCTAACGCTGCTATAACCCCAGCCTTAGTCCTGATTTCTTTATTTCTGATTGTCTCTCTTCTTGATACATTGAGTATAATCTCATTTCTGCTGTTATGATTTTTCGTTTCTCTTTTTCTGTCATTGTCCAGGTTTAGCATTGTTAGCACAAAGTTAGTAGGAAGATTTTATTGTAGAGTGTTTTCTTAGTATCTATTGATACGTGTTTGTTCTTTAGTATTGGTGTCATTTGTCCAATGAAATGGTTTGCCTTATTGCATCTATTTTCGATCTCGTCTTCTGATAAGCCATTTGATGATATTATACTTCCTAAATACTTGAAGCTCTTTAATTGTTTCAGGGGGCGTTCTTTTAGCTGAATCCTTGTTGTTTATTCATATTTGGCTTTTGTAACAAAAAGCATGACGTTTCCCCCTGTAACCATATCCAATCAGGTCCCTACCCATATGAATCTTGGGTAAACTTATTTTTAACATTATATGTCGAACTTTCTATATTATTCGGGGGATTTTCCTTCTCTAAAATGACGTACTAGCTTGTACTAAAGAGAGGAATTCATCCAATTTTACATAGTAGTGTTCACTACATCTTGCGTGAATTCCGACCTTTTCGAATTGTTCCGGAACTCGACAAGCTAACATTTGAGATCTCTAAATCACTTATGATAATGGGTAGTTCGTGTTGACGAAGCCAAGCAGTCATTTCTATGAGTTGCTACTGAACTTCCGATATCACCGTATATGTGAACCCATGTATTCACAGATAGGCTATCTGCGGCAAGATAATGGTGTGTATTATTATATAAACCAAAGGTCTCTTTTTGTTGTTGACTTGACCAAGTGGAAATACACCTGCATCTACAACTGGTGAGGTTTTGCCTAAATACTTCCAACCTGCGTCAAGATAGTTGATGAATTGGCCAACTGACCGGGCCGGCATCAACTCGTGAAGAATTGCTGATTAACCACTTACGCCATGTTTCGCTATGACGTGGAAGTGACCAAGCACCATTGAAAGTATATGGACGTTGTATGCTCTTGTTTGTGATAAACATTCAGTAATATTATGTCAAGGACTTAGATATGGCGTGTGTGATTTGGCTACCCAGATAATTATCTGACTGTATCATTGTTTCAATTCTGAAAGTCAATGGCGAAGGACTGTTTAGTACTCAATATGGACATTGTTAATTAAATCTACATACATTAGAGGATAGTTTACACGGAACGCAATGGGTTTATATCCCATATGAACTATATTATCATCAAGTATTCGAGTGAACTTCAATATAAAATCCAATATAAGTGTGCTCGTAAGAGACTTTAATTTATCAGTAGCTTCAACAAACCTACTCATGCCAAAGGCAACAAACGAAGAACTTGTGTTAGATATGAACATTTATTCAAGTATAGTTCTTATGAAGGAGAGTTCCACCCGGAGCACAATCCTATGTCTAAACCTGGGATCTTGAAGGAGAAGTCCGTAATAGCAAGTGATGTAGTCTGTCGCCCAACAAGAAAGACATTGACTTACCCATTGTCGATGATTTTGTGAGGTACCAGAGGTCACCATTCAAGACTATTGTCATTTCCCCTGTTAAGATCTATACTGTTGTGTAAATATTCTATGTGTAGGACTTAGACCTAGCCTCCATTAAAGTATAGTTATTTGTATCACCGCTTTCGTTATCTTAGTAAAGTCAGAAGAGAGTGAATGGAATAACATATGCAGTAGTCTTAAGTCTAGGGGAACGGCAGAAGCATTATTTTTGGAGAATACATAGATAATTTGTATTAACAGTATTTAAGCCACCCCCACAAATACTGTCACACTTATAGTCGTTACCATTGTTTTACTGGTGCTAATTTTCATGTTATGTTCCTTACACATTTCGTTTAGACTATTTATGTGGACTTGTAACTTTGCTTCTGATTTTGCTACTAGTGCTTGATCATATGTATATAGTTCTTTAATGGTGTAACTTGTATTTGGTTAATCTTCTGTCTTCTGTTCACACACACACACACACACACACACACACACACACACACACACAAACATATATATATATATATATATATATATATATATATACATAGATATATATAGAGAGATAGAGATAGAGAGAGAGAGAGAGAGAGAGAGAGAGAGAGAGAGAGAGAGAGAGTTTACAAAGATTCAGCCATTATCTACTATTTTATGCGGTCACAAAATGTTGCTAGTGATTCTGCTCTTTAGTTGCATTAGGTATATATTTGCATAACGTTATACCTGCCATGAATATTTAATGTGTGACATTTTGTCGAGCAATGTTCTTTTTCCCTTATCGTTAAAGCTGAATAGTTATTCATTCTAAAATTATGTATCCCTTTACTAAATAACTTGAAATTGGATTTAAAACTGAAAGGTCGCGCTGTCCTAAGCCAGCGACCGGCCTAGCAAGCCGGCAGGGGATTTTCATACTGCTCGTAGAAAAAACTAAGATACATGAAACCCATAAACGGGCTCTCTCTCTCTCTCTCTCTCTCTCTCTCTCTCTCTCTCTCTCTCTCTCTCTCTCTCTCTCTCTCTCTCTCTCCCCCTCTCTCTCTCTGTTTATACTTCACCTCGACACCGCAAGGCAAAAGAAAAACAGGATGAGATGAGATGAGGTGGCTCAAAGTTTGATTTCAGTGCTCCAGGGTTGTTTCATGTCCGTGCGTGTTACATGACAAATATAGATCCGCTTAATAATTTGTTCATATTGTTCATGTCGCTGAGGGAGAGACTTATTATCTATCCCACCGTCCATTCAACACAACAAAATGTGATAGTCGTATCACAACACAGACCCATAGCAAGAAAATGCTTTGGGATATTTTTAATGTATCAGTATCCATTTCTTGTGTGTGTTCTTGTGACATGTTCGATTGAGACAGAGGACCTAGTTAGTAGTGTTCTCTGGAAATATATCTTGAATAATAAATATACAAGATAAAGGATATGATTTTGCACGTTTTTGTCTAGAGGTCTCTCAAATGAGATAGATAATCATTCCCGCCTAGCCCTTTTGGGAGAACCATTTTTCCTTTGGCTTTGAACCCATACTGTGAGACTACCAAGTATCTACACAGAAATTTATAAAAGAAGAAAAAGGTTCCCTCAAGGCCAAAAGGAGATCTGAACTATTCGCCCCTGTACAACTGAGGATCCATTCACTCATTATACTGTTGTCAGTGTGCTGTTCGTCCGTCACATTAGATCTTCCCTTATTTATTTATTGTGTCAGTGTGACCTATATCAGTTGTCCAATTATACCTTAGGACTTTAGGATTCAATATTAGCTAGACAAACTCAACAATAACTGTACATAACATCTGTTGAACAAGACATCTACATGACAGTTCTTGACAAAAGTGGGACATACATTCACATGGAAATGTTTACACCAACCATTGCACAAGACATACATCATGAAGAGATACTTGACAACATCTATACAAGACTTTTCACAATATCTGTAACCAACCACAGTAACTTAAGACATTCACCAGAGACAATACTTGACAGCAACTGTACAAGATCATTCTCCTGAGACATGTACTTAAAACACTGGTTCATTAATACATCTTTATTGAGCTGATGGTGGGTCGAGTGAAGACCAATAATTCATCTTTCTGCCATGTCAACACTTCAACACGTACATACATAATGTACAAATATGTCGAACATGCATGCAGATAAATATGATATCACACTCCTAAATAATCCACCAACTGCTCAATACTCTCCTCCTCCTCTCTTCTCTAACTACACCACTGATTCCCTGTATCTATCATCAATCTCTTCAAGTCTTCATTCACAAACACTGTGTGAGCACCAGGCTGGAGATTAACTAAGATAAGTCCTAGATAAACAATCCAATGCACTAGTCATTTCACCAGTCTTCTTGAATGGGGTTAACAACCAGAGACTTGTTGTTTTCGTTCTCAGATGATACTGATAATTTATGATCACTGTCTGGATCACTATAAGAATCTCTATAATCACATTAATGAATCCTTCAGAACTGTTAGTCTCCCCATTTTCATTCAGCGGTTCGAGAGCTGAGATAAAAGCCTCCAAGAAATTCCTACATTTTGGATTCTAGGAGAATAAGTGTTCCATTGGGGCACCGGTTTTCTTTCCATGAGCCTGACCGAGACAAACTGTAGACAGGGGTCTTCTTTATTAAAGAGCATGGTTCACTGTGCACCAAGACAGATTCACCAATGTCGACCATTCCTGCTTTCTGTTTAAAAACAGTTACTTTCATTTGACTGGGGCCAAAGGTTGTCATGAAAATAAAAGCTGGCAATTCAGCCTGTGTTCATCTGTGATTTTCCCTGGATTACACTTATAGGGAGTAGTTCTGGGTCTTGGGACTTCTGGTTAGTTGTCCCAGATGATATATGAAAGGCCTCTCCACCATCCTCTCTGTTCTCTGTTGATATACAAAATGGCACAACATCTCTTTACATTCGTTAAAAGATAATGTTATCATACATCACATACACAGATGGAGATGGGGAGGAAAGGGAGGATATTGACCAAACACACCTCTCCTGGTTTGATAATGAAGTGTATTTCACTCTGATGTACTGTGGGTGGTATGTTTTCTTTATTCACCCTTATCTGTGGTAATCACAAGACTATATGCTGAGACAGGGGTAGCTTAACACAATTACAATCATTTATGTTGTCTAAGATCCTACAATGTTTAAACCACAGTAGACCTGGGCACAATGAGGAACAGACACAGTAAAGCAAGCCCTATAAGGCAAGCAGTATGAGCAAGCATTGTGACATAGCAACATGAGACAGGCATTGTGAATCAGCACATGAATAGGCATGTTGAGGAAAATGGAAAATAGGCATTTACAACTGCAATATGCAATATGTATTAACTAATGGCATTTATCCAATTAGCAGACCAGACATCCATTCCAATGGTTGTGATGTTGGTGCATGAATGTCCTATTCCATACACACTCACACAGCAATGCCAGACCTCACCCCTTTCAGACAGACTTGGCTCACAAGTGCATCATCATCATCATCATGTGTTCTTTCCCCACTGAGTAATGTCCATATCTACTCCAGTAGGTAAAAGAAGCCAAATTGCATAAGCAATTGTTCTCATATGCACCAAAGCACACATGGGAAAAACATGTTTTATCCTTGTAAATTTGCATGAGCCATACAGTATATTCAGCCGACTAAGACACAGGTTCACACACCTATTGTCCTTTTAGGAACTAGTTTATATGAACCAACCACAGTAGAGGTACCAGTGTAATACTTCAGAGAGAAAGTGTATTAATTCTCTTGAGCGTAATCTAGCCACCAGGCATCACATGAACTTTGCAATTCTGGCGTGCCATACACGTCCTGCTTACATATGGATATTGAAGCATCTTTCTTTCTACTAATGTGAGAGGCTACTTATCCAATCACCAACTCACTCACTCCAACATTCTCAGCATTTACAAAGGAACTTGATACATGTTTACATCACACATTCCAATCCAGACTGCCAAATGTTAACTCGCAAGAGCAGTGTACAGTTGGGTTAAGAATGAGTCATGCTTGGCACTTAGAATGCACAAATGGTTTGCGAATTTGCATTGAGTGTAATTTACAATCATGAAGCATACGCAACCAGTCACAACAGGGGAATGATATGCACTTGGAGTATACAGCGTGGAAAATCTGACAGGTTGAAGAAGCAGTGTTCAGAATACTGGCACACAGAAGTTCTGTTTTCACTTTCACATTTTCTTCATAAAATACTCTTATATTCTTCTCTTTCGTTCACTAGGCATAACCACAACATTAAAGTATGTTTTAAATTGGTACCTGTTATTCCAGAGAACAATATTTTACTGAATCTTTAAGGGCATTTTGGGTCCCCACATCACACATAGCGACTGCTCCGGGTGGAATCCTGGCTCAAACTAATAGTTTTTTTTTTCAAATTTGGCCTAGTGAATAGCGTGGGCTGTCACAATTAGCCAATGAAAAGGCGAGCGCATACCCCTGCCCTACCCCACCGCGTTCTGGAACCTTCGATTCTAATTATAACCCTACTATCTGGATGGTCTCCGTTCAAAACTAAAAGTATTTTTATGAATGTGTTGGACTGGGAATGTGGATGTCTGATCCTTCATGTCACAGTTCTGACGAAGGCTTTCTATCCACCACGTCCATTCCGTCACCTGTGATGGTCTTCTTAAACTGCTGACAGATTCCTCTTCTCGTATTCGTTGCTTGACTAAATGACTTGTCGCGTCATGGTATGCAGCTTTTGGACATGCCCATCTAGAATCGTGACTGACCATAAACTTATTATTTGATAATAAATGTTGTGGTTTTTCCTTGATTTCCACATCTATATTCCTTAACAGCTTTTTACTTACTTGTTATATGCCTTAAATATGAATGTAAAGGCTCGCAGGTGTTTTTGGTTTGTGCTGTTACTTACCAAAACATAAGTCCCAGTTTAATCTGCTGTGGTGCTACTACAATTGTTTCCCCGAACAATAAAGGACGGCTGTAGACCTTGCCTTGAAAACTAGATAAGTACATGTTGCATGTCCTGCGCATGACATAGTAATCAACCCAAAGATCATTTTAATACTTTTCTGTCGATTCTCTCAGGTGGCATTGAGGTTATGAAAATAACGGACCGCTAACCCCAGTATGCCGTAACCTAGTATATGTAAAGGCGATAAATTTCATATCATTGCGGCAACATCTGAAATGTGGTTACCTTGCCTTTAATGCTATAGCAGACACTGTTCTAAAGTTGCATAATTAGATTTTTTTTTCTATCCTGACTCTTGTTGTTGTGTTTTTTTTCGAGAATATTCAGAACATTATCTGGTGCCATTAGTACACCCGTGTTGATCCTTCACCTGTAACACTTGGGAAAACATTTATTACTGGAGATTGCTTCCAAGGATACTGTTTTTGCAGGCCGGTACCTCCATCATCAAATCATGTGGCTTTTTGTATCGCTTAAGCATTGTGTCCATGATGTCACAGCGCACGAAACAAGTATTTAAGTGCTTGGTCTCATCTAGCAGAAGTCGAATATTGTAGATTCTTTTATTCCTTTCGCAAGCTGCTTAACGGCATGACCGAACAGTTCTCATCTCTGTTTGTTGCGACCCACAACATTATTGTCGTATCTGTTTGTTGCCATTGCAGCATGATCCCTCTCTCTGCTTGTCCAGTTTACTCCAGAGGAAAGGTAACACAAATACATCTGGAGCAGAACAAGCTGTAGACGCTACCAGATCAGCAAAGCCATGTTCTTACTGCCCGCTTGTCGAAGCCTCGATCCTAGATCAGTGGCCGACCACGGCTTAGGGTCTGCCTGCGCTGTCATGACATTTAGTCTTAAGGTTACATTTTCTCGCACTAGTATCAGGCTTGTACCCTACCAACTACGCTACTCTACGCGAAGCCATTGACACAATGTGGGGTGTCGGATTTGGTAAACGCAGCCCACCATTAGAATTAACAGACAGCAGGTAATCATGTCTACTGTTATACGCTAGCTCAGTCATATCTACGACCTGATAGTTAAAGTAAATGATGTTATTTTGGGGCAAGTAAAATAATTCAAATATCTAGGCACATGGATAACATGAGATGGAAGATACATTACATAGATAAAGAACATAATCTCTTATATATAAAAAAGGATGAGTGTGGGTGGGTGTGTATGTCCTTTATACATTCGCGAACGGTTCATCCGATTGAGATGAAATTTTCTACACGTCTTCCTCTCATTCCAGCGCTGTCAACTGTCATATTTTTTTTTCTTCCTCCTCCTCCCTCCTCCCCCTCCCTAAATACGTACGTAAATATATGATGATGATGATGAAAGAATCCCCGAACCAAAACGTTAGGAAAAGCGAAGAAAATGACGTGACTACACAGAATCGTCACACGGCAATCATCATCATCATCAAGTGCCGTGCCGGCTGGCGTAGGCGTTCATGGCTCTCCATAGATCTCGGTCTTTGGTTTTCTGGATCAACTCTGCTGCTGAAATTCCTCCATGCCACGGCAATATCAATAACAATTCATCTTTTTATGTGTAAGGAAGTTATCTACAGTCCTCCTCTTCCTCCTCCCTTTCCTTCCTCCTCCTCCATCCCTCTACCTCCTCCTCCTCTATCTACCTCCTTCCTCCACCCTCCTCCTCCTCCCTCCTCTTCCTCCCTCCTCCTCATCTTCCACCTCCCTTTCCTTCCTCCCCACCTCATTCTCACTCCTCCTCCCTCTCCCTCCTCCTTCCTCCTCCTTCCTCCCTTCTCAATCCGCCTCCTCCCTCCTCCTCTCCCCTCCCTCTTCCCTCCTCCTCCTTCTCCTCCTCCCTTCTTCACCCTCCTCCTCCTCTCTCCTCCTCCAATTCCTACCATCTTCCGCTTCCTCTCCCCCTCCTCCCTCTCCCTCCTCTTCCTCTCCATCCTTCTCCTCCCTCTTCCTCCTCTTCCTCCCCCTTCCTCATCCTTCCTCCTTCTCCCTCCTCCTCCCTCTCCTCCTCCTATCTCCTCCCTCCTCCTCTCTCCTCCTCTCTCCTCCCTTTTCCTCCCTCCTCCTTCTCCTCTACCTTATCCCTCCTCTTCCTCTTCCTCCTTCCTCCACATCCCTCCTCTTCCTCTCCCCTCCTTCTCCCTCCTACCCTCTTCCTCTTCCCCTCCCCCTCCTCCCTCTTCCTCCTCTTCCTCCTCCCATCCTCCTCCATCCTCTTCCTCCTCCTCCCTCTTCCTCCTCTTCCCTCCTCCTTCCTTTTCCTCTTCCTCCCACTTCCTCCCTCCGCCTCCTCTCTCCTCCTCTCTCCTCCCTTTTCCTCCCTCCTCCTCCTCCCTCTACCTCCTCCCTCCTCCTCCTTCCACCTCCTTCCTTCACATCCCTCCTCCTCCCTCCTCATCATTCCTCCTCCTCATCCCCCTCCTTCTCTTCCCTCCTCCTTCTACCTCTTCCTCCCTCCTCCTTCTCCCTCCACCTCCTCCCTCCTCCTCTCTCCACCTCCTCCCTCCTCCTCCTCCCTCCTTTCTCCCTCCTCCTCCCCCTCCTCCTCCTGCGCTCTCCTCCTCCCTCCTCCTCCTCCTTCTCCCTCATTCTCCCTCTTCCTCCTCCCTCTTCCTCCTCCCTCCTCCTCCCTCTCCCTCCTCCTCCCTCCTCCATCCTCCTTCTCCCTCCTCCTTCTCCCTCCTACTCTCTCCTCTCTCCTCCTCCTCCTCCTTCCTCCTCCTCCCTCCTCCTCCCTCTTCCTCCTCCCCTCCTCCTCCCTCCTCCTCCTTCTCATCTTTCCCCCTCCTCTCTAATCCCTCCTCCTCCCTCCTATTCCTTCCCTACTCCTCCTCCTCCTCCCTCCTCCTCTCTCCGCCTATCTCTTCCTCCTCTCCTCTTCCTCCTACCTCCTCCCTCCTCCTCCTCTCTCCTCCTCCCTCCTCCCTTTTCCTCCCTCCTTCTCCTCCCTCTACCTCCTCCTCCTCCTCCGTCCTCCACATCCATCCTCCTCCCTCTTCCTCCTCCTCCCTCCTCATCATTCTTCCTCCTCCTCCTTCTCCCCTCCTCCCTCCCCTCCTCCTTCTCCCTCCTCCTTCTACCTCTTCCTCCCTCCTCCTTCTCCCTCCACCTCCTCCGTCTCCTCCTCCTCTTCCTCCTCCTTCCTCCTCTCCTCCCTCTTCCTCCCCCTCATCCCTCCTGCGTCTCCTTCCTCCTCCTTCCTCCTCCTCCTCTCGTCCTCCTTCTCCTCTCCTCCTCCCTCCTCCTCCCCTCCTCCCTCTCTCCTCCTCCTCCCTCTTCCTCCTCTCCTCCTCTCTACTCCTCCTCCTCTCCTCCTCCTCCCTCCTCCTCCTCCTCCTCCTTCTCCTCCTCCCTCTTCCTCCTCCTCCTTTTTCCCCCTCCTCCTAATCCCTCCTCCTCCCTCCTATTCCTCCCTACTTCCTCCCTCCTCCTCCCTCCTCCTCCTATCTCTCCGCCTGTCTCTTCCTCCCTCCTCCTCCCTCCTCCACCCTCTTCCTCCTCCTTCCTCCTACTCCTCCTTTTTCTTCTTCTTCTGCTGCTGCTGCCGCTGCTCCATTTACCCAAGTTAATTGTTGGGGGAATATGTAAAGATCTTTCAAGTGCTCTTTCTAATGCTTTTTGTAAGTTGGTCTTCGTTTATCTAAGGTTGTTCTAACCGCAACCAATAAATGATTAGACAGACAGACAGACAGACAGACAGACAGACAGACAGGCAGGCAGGCAGGCAGACAGGCAGGCAGGCAGGCAGGCAGGCAGACAGACAGACAGGAACTGGGAACGGCAGCTTATATGACTACTTATATGAATTAAATGAGATGCTCCCCACCAGATGCTGGGCGAAGCCGGGCCGGGTCTGCTAGTAGAATATAAAACAAGCATAAACTGCATTCTATAAAATGAAGATTAATGTCAGCAATGACAACGGAGGTTAGAAAAAGTATTCTTGCATTGTTACATAGAAACAGTTCTAACATACGGCTGCGAATCCTGGACAATTAACAAACTAGCAAAAAATTCCATTGAGGCTTTGGTGAGTTATTTTCATAGAAGAATGCTTAACATTTCTTGAACAGCTAAAATGAGCAGTCTGAACATTTTGAGAACGGCTAACTGGCAAAGACAACTTGTCACAAATAACTGAAAGAGGCTGTGTTTATTGTTTAGCCACATAACGAGAAAACACAAGCTGGAACATGTTGTGACAACTGTAAAGATTTGTGGAAAGAAAGATAGAGGAAGACAGCGAAAGTAAATTTTTGACAGTCTTGTGTCATGGCATGGAAGGGAGTAAGCACACGAATTGATCCATGCCGTTGGAGACCGCAAGATGTGGAGAAGCATGATTGCCCACGCCTGTCGGCAAGGCACTTGATGATGGTGATACACTCCTAAGTATGTAGCCTTTGTATACCTCTAAATATGTAGCTATTATGTACAACTAAGTATGTAGCTATTATGTACAACTAAATATGTAGCTTTTATGTACAACTAAACATGTAGCTATTATGTACAACTAAATATGTAGCTATTATGTACAACTAAATATGTCGCCATTGTTTACTTTTAATTATGTAGCTGGCATATACTACTGCCTGCTCCGTGGAGAAGGCGTTACGGACGCAGTTCGCAATCCCGCATACCCGCGTTCGAAACACAGCTGTAGACAATTTGTCAGCAAATCGTTTCGCGTTGGTTTTTTACGAAATGTTATGGGTGCCGGTCGTTCAGAAAGCAACGGCAAACTACTGAACGTAAACTTGTCAAGAGGTCACAACAGCAAAAAATGCTGGTGTTGACTGCGACGTCCTGTAAAGGATGTGCAACTAACATAAACTACTACGTATATAGTACATTATTAATGAAAACCCCAAACAAATGCAATTTTCAAGATCATTTGCCACAAAATATTGACTCAAAATTTATTTACTCTGCTTATAAGTCCATATATATACAATATTCTGTACCAGAATAGAGCAATATCAAAAGACTGGAAGAGATTACGAAATGTTCAAAGAAATGAAGTTATTGACAAGAAATGTTCAACCTCAATTGAATGCTATCTGTGACAAGATGGGAAATACCTTAACAGAATCTAGACAAATTCTAGAAAGATGGCAGGAGTACTGCAGTGGAATGTATGATATGAGTGACAGTGAGGATATGAATGAGATACATGAGTCAATGACAGCAGAGACAGAACCTGAACCCTCAATAGATGAAATGGCATGGGCAATAAAGAACCTGAAGAATGGTAAATCACCTAGGATGTGATAAGATACCAGCTGAACTAATTAAAGCGGGAGGAGAAGAAAGTATACAAATGTATCACCCATTATGTAAAAAGATATGGAAATATGGTATATGGCCAAAAGATTGGAAGAGAACTAGTTTCATTCCAATACCAAAAAAGGGCAACCTGAAATTATGCACCAACTATAGAACTGTTGCCCTGATCAGTCATGCAAGTAAAATTCCACTAAAAATCATAATGGGAAGACTTCGTAAGAAAATGGAAGAAGAAATTAACGTTATCCAAGCTGGATTTAGACAAGGAAGAGGAACAAGAGATCACATTCTCAATATGCGTTTAATAGAGAAGTCAGAGAATTTAATGTAAACCTATTCTCATGTTTTGTGGATTATTCAAAGGCATTTGACTGTGTACAACATCAGAAACTTTGGGAAATCATGAGGAATGGCTTTCCACCACATGTAATACAACTCATAAGAATGCTCTATCTAGACCAACAAGCAGCGGCTAGAATAGATGGCGAGACATCAGATTGGTTCGACATCAAGCAAGGAGTCCGTCAGGGATGTGTGCTGTCCCTCCATTTGTTTAACCTGTACGCCGAAAATATAATGAGAAATGTAAGAGATAATATCAACAGGGAGCTATATGATGCCCTAAATATTGGCGGTCATGACATACCAGAGATTCGATATGCTGATGATACAGTATTACTCTCCACAACACAGAATGACATAGAAAACCTAATAGCCTCAACCCAATTGAATAGTGAAAAATCACAACTTATATCTTAACATAGCAAAAACAAAGATAATGCATACAGATAAAACCACTATGGAGAAAGAAATATATGTTAATAAGGAAAAATTGGGGGTGGTGTACAATTTTGAATATCTTGGGACATTGATTACCAACAACGGTGAACAGTGAAAGAAATTAAACGACGACTATCAATTGCTCTTCAAAGACTAAAACAACTGAATAAATTATGGAATGGAACAGACAGAACTACAAAAATTAGATTTTTAAGAGCATGCATCTTTCCCATGTCAACATACGCCTGTGAGACCTGGACACTTACTAAACAAGCTGAGCAGCGCATAAATGCCTTTGGATATAAATGTTATATACGAGTTCTAAGAATATCTTTGGTAAAGAAAAGAACAAATGCATCAATACTTCAAGACCTGAATATTGAAGAAGGTTGGCTATTAAGGACGATAAAGCAAAGAAAACTTAAATATTTTGGTCACTTGAAACGTCACGAAAGTTTGAAGAGAACAATAATGGAGGGGTATATGCCTGGGAAGAGAGGAAGAGGAAGGCCAAAGAGAAGATGGGTGCAAGATGTGGCGGATGATCTCCAGATGGGTGTATCGGACGCGGGACATATTGCTTATGATCGAGAGGTTTTCCGAATAGTTGTTATGGGAGCGAGGTTCTGCAAAGGACATGCTAACTAATGAATGAATAGTCCATATTGTATGGTGTTGTCCACTTCCTCCTGTCTTGCATGTTGCCAGTCCTTTTCTGAACATTTGCTCCTCCACGCCACGATGTCAAGCTATGTCTTCCGCTGTCTCTTTACATCTCGAGCTTTCCATTGTCCACGATTAATATCTATGTTAAATTATGTTATCTATCTATATTAAATACTAATAAATAATATATTAATTAATAATAATGAGGAGGCTGAGTGGTTTCAAGGTATGGTGTCCGTCTCGAGTGCTGGAGGTCCTGGGTTCAGGCCCCGGTGAGGACCGGGATTTATTTAAAAAATCCACGTGGACTTCCATTAATAAACTTTCCCCTGTTCTCTGGGTAGTGAGATCGGACGCCCGTGTGTATTGTTGCGCACGTAAAAAATCCCTTGGCAGTTGGAAATCGAAAAAGAGTAGCCTAACGGCGCTGCCCGGGCAAAATTTCGAGTTAAAAATCTACCCAAGTATTTCAGGATCCTCGCCGATCCTACGGAGTTCGTACATTGAGCTGAGTTTCTCCAGACTCAGGTTTGAGTTAGGAGGAAAACGGAGCACTTATGGGTTAAACCCGTGTGCCGTGATGTTGATCCAACGACTAAACTAAACTAAACGATTCATATCAATGTACATATTCTCAAGGCCTGTTCAAAGAAAGTGGATCATCTACGCCTGACATGCGTTGCCAGTTCATTTCGTAAATCTTTTTCCAGACACACCTATTTCACTGTTTATCTCTTTTTTAGTGTTCCTAGCATACGTCTACAGAATGACATCTCCGCAGCTTCAGCTTAATTTCTTACAAAGTGAAAACAGTTTGGTACATGGCACCTCCGAAAATGTGAGAGTTATTATTATCTCTCACTTATTATTATTATTATTATTATTATTATTATTATTATTATTATTATTATTATTATTATCTGAATTTTTCGCAGGGTTACACGTACCTAACGGCTCTGTGGTGAAGGTGTTACGAATACAATCCCGTATACCGCGTTCGAAACACAGCTGCGGGCGATTTGGAAGCAGACCGCCTAGCGTTGGGTTCCCAAAGGTATGAGTGCCCGTCGTTCATAAATTAATGGCAAACTGCTGAACGTAACCTTGTCAAGAAACCCCAAACAACCAATAAATGTTGAGGTTGACTGCGACGTCCTGTAAACATTATGCAATTAACTAAACTATCTTTATTTTGTATTGTTATATCCTGCTGCAGCAGTTACTTATCTTATCTATTACTATGAATTTCTGACTGGTCCGCTGATTTTCCAAGATTCACTTCCATATTTGAGAAATGGCAAAAGTATTGAAAACTCCATCACTGGCAATGAAAGAGATATATCACATAAACAACATTTCTTCTTGTGCAACGCAAACAATCTTCATGTTTTGGAATGCTTGAGTCAGTTCCACTTCATCTATTTAATACATTATCCATATGATGTGTTCAGTTACCCAGACATTTCATAAAGATAGAACCAGAAGACCCAAATATATCTGAAGTACAAGACAAATTAGAGGATCGGTGAGTTTGTTCTTTTGAATGATTCATCAAGTGCAGCTGATCCCCTTTCGTTACTACACTGACCCCACTATATGATAAAGTGTGATTTGAAACAGAACTGTACACAATGATCGAAACACCATAAAAGATTATGGACCCAGAAATACAGTTGTCTGCCATCCAAACAACCAACAACATATAATCACAATTAAGTTCCCACTTTTCCAACAGACGTGGTAGTTTAGGGCAGCTGTGTCAGGAAGTACAGATAGTGCGTTCACAGCCAGCCTGTAATCGAAATGGCAGAAGGATATCCCGGTTTTAAAGTAAGACAGATACGGCAAACAACCGACAAGCGTGCCTTAGAGAAGTGTTTAGTGCCAGTTTGACGTTTTGTGGTAGTTGAAGTTAGTTGCACATCCTGCAAAAAGATGTGACATACTAATCACAGACACAGTGTACATATCTTACAATGGACTCCATAATGGTGAAAAGAGTGACAATTATCCACAGATCAGAAACAATCTCTCTCTCTCTCTCTCTCTCTCTCTCTCTCTCTCTCTCTCTCTCTCTCTCTCTCTCTCTCTCTCTCTCTCTCTCTCTCTCTCTCTCTCATCATCATGTTCTTCTTGTACCTTGCGGTGTCGAGGGGAAGTATAAACATCGTGAGAGTGCCCGATTATGGGCTTCATATATCGATATTCCCACGGACTCTCCTATTCCCTCCGTCCAACGCTTACGTGGTCGGCCTCTTACGTTTATCCTTCTTAGTTTTTCTACGAGCAGTATGAAGATCCCCTGCCGGCTTGCTAGGCCAGTCGCAGGTTTAGGACACTAATCTGACCACAGAGAGTCCATCCCCTATGGCGAGCCATAGCCCCGTTAGCCCATGACCTCGCGGTCATGGTTGCCCGATCTGCACCGCGTGGAGATGGGGGTTGACTTGTGTAGTCTGCGGGTCATCGGCAGGCTACTAATTTTCGTTCATTCACCCCTCCTGGGAGAGGCTAGCTGATCCTAACCCTGCTGGCTGCAGGGCCAGGCGCATTCCACACCTTGCAGAAAATCAATATATATATATATATATATATATATATATATATATATATATATATATATATATATATATATATATATATATATATATGAAGTGATACAACAAAAAATAAATATTATAGGACACAGAGGACAACCGACGTTTCGATTCTAAGAATCTTTTTGAAGGACAAGACAACACAAACAGATAACAAAACAAAAAAAAAACAAAAAAAAATCACACACACAATGATAAAATAAACATTTTTCACTATTATGGAGTCCATTGTAAGATATGTACTCTGCCTCTGTGTTTAGTATGTCACATCTTTTCGCAGGAGCTGAATATACATAATTGATTGCAATCCAGCATACTTTAGCTGTTCGTGATTTCTTGGCAAATTTTAAGTTCAGTAGTTTGTCATAGCTTTCTGAACGACAGGCACTCATACCTTTCTATGGAAAACCAACGCAAGGAGGTCTGCTTGCAAATCGCTCGCAGCTGAGTTTCAAAAGCAGTATGCAGGATTGCTAATTACATCCGTAACTCCTTCGTTAAATCGCCGAATTCAACGGGCAAGACGGCGTTTACCTGCAAAGCATTGTGGAACGTAATGAGCACGGCAAGGCACGTAGAGCGCCCTGATCATCAACTGCACCTGTATTCGTCTCCAGTCGTCTTGACTTGTCCTGCCACTGGACTCAGATGGACTCAGGCGAGAGAGCGAGGTCGACGAATTGCGCAACTCTTCCTCACTTTAGTCCAATTCATTGCGCAAGTCATTCTTCATCCAACGTCAAATATCAACCCCACTGGATGAAAAGAATGGTCATCATCATTTTTGATGGACAAACAACAACATTACAGCGCCGGTAGTAGCAAGTGAAGACAAATTAGAGAGTTCATCTTCACCATATGAAGTACATTGTGTACATAGCGCCAGCACAAATTGAATTGCATCGTGTAGAGAGTGCCAGCGCTATAGTATTTACCAGTCGGTACTAGACGGGTGAAAAGTCAATATCACGCTGGTTGTTATGTGATATAACATCTATATTAGTATCGTTATTTTTCTTCTTTTGTATAGCTCATGCCGTATGGCGTTGGTGATCATGCCTGTCCACAACCTTCTGTCTCGGGCACTGCCAACCATTTCTGATACCGATATTCCTCGATGCTTTGATGTCAGACTGCCCGAAATCTTCTCTATTAGTCTTCCCCTACCTCTCCTCCCCTCCAACTTCCCCATTGTGACCACACACTCCAGCTTTCCCCTTCTCAAGGCATGCCCAAAGAATGTCGCGTGTTATCTTCTGAATGCGAGTAACCAATTCTCTTTTTGAGCTAACTTCTTTCAAGATATATTAATTACTCTTTCTATCCGGTAAAGGTGTTCCCATCAGTCTATAAAACCCATCATCATCACCTGCCATGCTGATAAGCGTGGACGATCTTGTTTCGTCATCTCACACGATCATCAGAGTCGTCGATCAGCTCTGTATTTTTCTCTCGATTATGCCATGTGGCCAAGCCATTTACAAATGCATCTTTCTGTCTTCCTATTGTTCTTTTCCCCTCAATTTTTCCAGTTGTCACAGAGTTCTCCAGTTTATTTCTTCTTATAACGAAGCACAACAATATCTTGAATATCTACGTCTAATTTCTTGAATCAGTTTACAGTTTTCATCTGCTTCTTGTAGCACTTGCTCATTGGTTTTTCAGTCTGCCCATGGTATTCTTTGTATTTTCCCCAGACACCACATTTACACTGCCATTAGATGTTTTTCAGCTTGTCTGCTCATTATCCACGTTTCATATCCAAACAACAGTATAGGTTCTATGTAGCATTTAAACACTTATTTCCTCGCTGCAATTGACATCCGTTTATTAATCAGTATGTTTTCCTTCGTTCCATTGCGATTCGTGTTCTAATCTCTTCAAGGCACCTCCCATCAGATGTTCATTACTGTTTCGAGATAACTGTACCGATTCACTTATTTAAGAATATTCCCATTTCCCTGTATATTACATTGTGGTATTTCTTTCTCCCTAGTAATGACGAAACTCTATGTCTTCTAACAATGTAATTTTAACTCTAGTTGTTCATTGTGTACAATGACTGTCAAACTGTCATTTATTGCCTATACAATTTTGCGGTGTAGGAAAGGGGGTCTTGAGCCTGTGGAATTAAGGTCGCCTGGCTAGTGCAGTCGCCGCGAGCTGTGTAGGTTAGAGTTTTCTTTTTGCCCCGCACAGAAAAAAAACTCCACGCCTTACCGAGGAATCGAACCCCGGTCTCCCGAAGGAGAGCCCGGCGTTCTAGCCTCTCTGCCAGCCGCTCCAATGACTGCATCCACTAAATAATGCAGATCTTGTTCGTTGTCAGGAATCATTACTGTATCATCTGCATATCTAATATTATTTATGTTTATGTTCCCCAATGGTGATTTATCCCATATCTTCTAAATTGAAATAAAGCTACATTGCCGCATTTATGCAAATAGAAATATAGACATCATTTAAAAGGAAACAAATACACTGATGGTAATCGCGTTGAGAATACGTGAAATGAGATCTCTTCGAATAATATGCACGTGATTAAAACAAGCTAGTTGCATGTCTCATACACAGACAAAAATCTTATTTGCATATCCTTTACAGGACGTAACAGTCAACGCCAGAATTTTTTTGACTGTTTGTGATTCCTGGGCAAGTTTAAGTTCAGTAGTTTGCCATTGCTACAGAGCCGGCTGTCCTATACAGGGCGTCACAATAAACCCCAGTATTTAGTGACTGGTTTTCATGTTTTAGGTAATGTTAACTTCAGTAGTTTGCAACTGCTTTAAGAACGATCAACAATCATACCATTGTCACTACAACACAAAGTATAGCCTTTACAGGGCGTAACAGCCATGCCAGCATTTTTTGTCTGTTTGTGATTCCTGGGCAAGGTTACGTTCATTAGTTTGCCATTCCCACTGAGCTGGCTGTCCCATATAAGGTGTCGCAATAAACCCCAACATGTAGTGGCTGTTGTTATCTTCATTTGTCAATGCATTACAACCGGTCAACGCTTATACGATTGTGAATACAACACAGAGAAATCTGCTTCAAAATCCAGTGAGACTAACGTCGAATCCGGTTTGTCAGGATTGTAAAACTGCGTTCTTTACCACTATGTCATAGATACCGAAATTCAAACGATTACTGAATAATGCACGCAGGTAGCAACAAACACAAACGATGGTAACATATTCACTCCACTAATAGCAACAATGTTGAACTGATTTGAAACATTGTTAGATGGTCTACTTAGATGGAGCCGAGATGACAAATGACTTGACATAAATCAAATACAAATATATGCACCTAAACTGGATATAATGAAGATGATATGGACCGATTGTATAATGAACGTGACTTGGTAATATTGCAATCTTACTCCAGGGTATAGCAGTAAACCTTAGCATGCCACAAGGTTTTACAAGTGGCATAGAGGGTCGGGAGCCCTGTATTTAATTTATTTGTTAAATTCCCGTGTTTATACAAACAAAAAGCATTAATTACCAAGATCTCTCTCTCTCTGTCTCTCTCTCTCTCTCTCTCTCTCTCACTCACTCTTTCTCTGTGTATGTGTGTGTGTGTGCATATATATATATATATATATATATATATATATATATATATATATATATATATATATATATATATATATATATATATATACTTCGTTCGTCGCCTGCCGTCATTCGCACTGCGAGCGCTATCAAGTCAAGACGCCTGATATAGGAGAGGAAAATGTCACGTGGCAAGAACAATAAAAGACGCGGTATCCAAGATGTGCTGCGTGGGAGCCGACAAGAAAACGAGTGGAGAGAATCTACCAGCGAAATGCAGCAAACAACAAGAAACTCAAGCAACCTCTAACGAAGCTACCACAAGGGAGACCGTCGACAGCCCACCACAGACAAGAGCCAAAACTACTGAGAAGCAGAGAGAGGAGAAAGACACCAAAGTCAGAAACATCGACTCACCGACAACCAAGTGGGTTATCAAGCGTATCCAAGTGGAGCTACCAGACCAAGAAATCCTGAAGCAGCTACGAGAAGAGAATCTCCACACCCGATTCTTGAAGACGGAGTGGCTCCTCACTGTCATGAAATTACTGTGGATTAACCAGATGATGATAATACAGACAGTCTGATTCACGGCATGTTTTCAAGGCCACAATTGTTTTTAACAAATACAGAAAAAACAAGTCGGATCCAAGTAGAATTGCCCAACTCGGGAGATGAAACAGTCCCGTCTGTCATTGAGAATTCTCCGACATCAAACGAATTGGCGGCTTGTTATTGAAACCCGTTGTTGGGAGAATGCAGGAACTCGCTACCTTGTTTTGGAAGTTGCAACAAGGGGAATAACTCTTGCATTGATTAAACCAAGGGGACATAAGATTTCTGGAAATAGTTAGTGCCCCTGAAGACACCTGCGTGACATCAAAAGAACTTCACTAGAACACTCCCAGCTCTTGACAGATACAAGACTTGTGTACATTATTGTGGCCAAGGAAATTGACTAGGATTGACGTGTTTTGTTACCGCAGTTATGAAGTTCGGAGAGCTCTACAGTGTTAGATTAATTAAAAATTAAATAACATGTGTCTTTATGGCAAAGTGTAGAGGCCACCCAGGAATGATGCGGCATTGCATAAGGTAGTATTGATAGTATATTTAAGCCTAATTAATATAAGCAGTTGCCTTGGTAAAACTAGCTAGAGTAGTGAAGTGATGATTAGCTCTGCTAGTGTGAATATTGTAGCAGGGTGATATTTGGAGAGATTAGGAATTGGTCGGGGGAATTGGTGGGGAAAGTGTCCAATAGTGGGATCTTTCAGTGGGTTGCCAACTGGGGTTCTGCACTCCGTTATTGATCTTTCCTTGTCTTAACCTGATTCATAATTAAGGGATGAGCCACTCTGATCCTTGACAGAGTTTAGTTCACTGATAACTCTCTGAGCAAGGCAGTAGGCCTACATTCAGCTAGTAGGGATTAGTATCAGGCGGCCTTCACCAGATGTGGTCTCTTTCTCTGACAGGTTCCCCTACGTCTATGAGGAAGCTCTACACTGGGTTTGATGGAGGTCAACTCTCCTTAAGAAGAACATCCAACTAACATTCACTTTATTTTATATGATGAATAAATACCCAGAAGAAAGTACAATCAGCACTGTTTATGCTAGGCCTAGGATCCAGAGGGTCCATACGAAACTGGCTCAGTGGAGTAAGACATTATAAACGATTCATTTACAATAGGGATTTACCCAGGTCGGGTGATACTCGTTTCTTCACCACATACCACTGAACATTAGAGTCTAGAGAAAGACATTTGAACATGAAGTTCTCGTGGAATAATTTAGTGCAGTGAAGAAGTACTTTAGAACAGTTTGTGTGTGACAATCTATGAACATGGATTAGAACAAATGTGAGACCTGTGACATTGAAACCTAGTTTCACAGTATAGCGATCCGTACCTATTTGAGTTATAGGGACCTTAGTCATTATAGTGAGTGACAGATCCAGGATTGGGGTTATACAATAACAATTCTTGGTGGATCATGCATCTAGTCGACCCAGTGGATCCCGGAGAAAGTCAACGTCTGGAAGAAGAGACGCATCACCGGGTGAGGTGTACAAGTACTAAGCTATCATGCTGTGGCGTACCCTTGCTATGATGATCATCTGACTTGGCTCCTGATCTGCTGCTCTGAATCTACAGACACACTAGAATTCGACATACATTCTACACATTACACACACACACACACACTTCTCACACACATACTCTTTGCTTAATAAATTATTTTGTATTCATTTGTTAAAGCTAGAGTTGCGGAGTATGTTGTGTTGGGGAGGAGTGAGAGGTGGCATGATCCAGGGGTGAGTGAGAGTAAGAAAGAGGTGTCTGCAGACCGACGGAGTTTTGTGGACGGAGTCTAGTGGTTTCTCTAGGACAATAATATTGGGTTAATAAAAATGTGGGTGTTGATTCCCCTCACTCCAGGGACGACACTAAAGTAAGAAGGGATAACTTACGACACTCATCTACTCCAAGATTCCCACAACTTTGGCGGTGGTGACGACAGAGGGCAGCGAGATGCCGACCACAATATCAATCAACAAGAGAATGCAGCAGCCAGAGAGATTCTTCCCTAAGGATCACCCAATGTTCCAGATGTCAGAGGGCCGGCCACAGCAGAGCAGCATGTTGCAGTAAGACGGAAATCTGCCGTTACTGCGCTGATCACCAGGCCTTCAAGGAGTGTCCGCTAGTCAAGCTGGATACGGACTTCCGAGCACCCAACAACAAAGGAAAGTGCGCCAACTGCCTGGGCAAGCATGGAGTAAGATACTTGGGCTGTCTGTACCTGCAACGACACAGAGACGCCTTAAAGATCGCAATCACTACAAAGACACCATTCAAGGAAGCAATGCGGAGGGGCGAGACAGCCACGGGTATATCACAAGCTGAAAGAGATCAACTGCAAAAGCAGAGAAACGAGTTGAGGAGACAAGTCAAGGCACTGCTGACGCTGATTCCGACCAACGACAACAAGAAACTACTGGCGGAAATAAAAGAGATACAGCAAAACATCAAGCGAGAAGTGAAACCTATGGCCGAGCTGTAGCAGGAAAACAAAGAAATGCTATACGCCATAAAAGCGGAGAGAGAGCAGCTGAAAGATGAAATGGAACTTTTCCAAAACAAACCAACAGAAGCCATACAAGAAACCACAGAGAAACCGCAAAATGAAAACCGAGAGATCGAGCCTGAACCGCAAGATTCATACTAGCAGCCCAACCACGGCGCTCGAGGCATCCAAGGGGAAACCAGTATCCCGCCAGACATCTGAAGAAAACCGAGACGAGCACCCTGATGACGACACGGAGAGACCCCGGGAACCTACCTTGGAGGAGCTACTAGCATCGGTAAAATTGGAGGAAAGCAGGCGCTAGGAAATCAAAAGGCGCTGGGAAGAAAGAGAAAAAGAAGAAGCCCAAGAAACTCAGGAAACCGGTAGAATACCCAGATACACTATATCTGTGAGAGCGGCTTCGATTACTATATAGAGGACAGAGAGTTCATACCGTGGATAGCCCCTGGGGAAGATATCGGAGAGAAACATAAATTCTTTCTCGAAATTGAAAACAGACGCAAGAAGGGGGAAAATGACAACATCGAAAAGCTCCCACGAACAATGCACACAAAAGGAGGCAAAAAGACCAAATAAAAAGTCCTTTTAAGGACTGCACCCAGTCAAGCCAGACGAGCCAGGAGCCTGCACCAACAAAGAAAACCACAAGAGCAGACGTGCACAAAGGATAGCCGCCACGACCCCCAGCTGACGTCACAGACACAAACAAACATAACCAGTCCGAGATAGGACTCACTCGTAAGAGCGCACAAGACAAGAATTAGGGTGAATGAACCCACAAAAACCACGGACATCAACATTAACCACAGCTGAAAAAAGCAGATTGAACGAGGCCGAATTTGGAATTTTTGTTTTGAAAATGGAATTGGTATATATATATATATATATATATATATATATATATATATATATATATATATATATATATATATATATAATATATATATATATATATATATATATATATATATATATATATATATATATATACACTACTATGGGGTCTGCATGGCCGAATGGATAAGAGCGTTTGCTCTTAAACATCCGGTGTACTGACGCCAAGGTAGCGGATTCAACCTCTACACCGGTTAGTTGGACTACAATATTGACTTCTCGTCCCTTGACTGGCGGACGTAAATTACAAGTACATGTGAAGTTGGAGTGGGTTCACCTGATCACGAGGGACACTGGCAATAGGGAAAGCTAATCCGTAGTAGCGCGTGTATGGTCTTCGCTTGGGTTAAAAAAGCGAGCGAGCGCAAAGGAAACAATAATTAAATACAATACTACTGTGTGTTTACATTTGTATCCAAGTTCCACAAATAACAGAGATTGTTTTGTGTGTGTTTGAGTGAGTGAGTGAGAGAGAGAGAGAGAGAGAGAGAGAGAGAGAGAGAGAGAGAGAGAGAGAGAGAGAGAGAGAGAGAGAGAGAGAGAGAGAGAGAGAGAGAATGCATCAATGAGAGTATGTGTGTAGGGAGGAGGGGGAGGTATGTGTGTGTGATTTCCAAACACTTTGGCGTATTAGGGCAAATATAATCATAGATAAAGTATTTCAATGACCAACTCCTCTAACCTCAATCACAAAAGAGGCCTGTTTAATACCCATGACCAACGCACCGCTTCGTCCCAAAGAACCTACAGCCAAGCTAGGCGTCTTTGCTCCAAGATATAACGTTGATTCTAGTTGCATATATTAAATACTTCAGGTATTATTAAGATATGACTGAACTACCTATAACAGTTGACGGCGCTACCTGTTCTTGGTTAGCGCTGAATGTTGAGCGGCGCTCACCAAACCCGACACCCCACATTATTCCTAACGGCTTCGGCGGAGGAGCACAGTTCGGAGGGTAAGGGCCTTCTTCTTCTTCTTCTTCTTCTTCTTCTTCTTCTTCTTCTTCTTCTTCTTCTTCTTCTTCTTCTTCTTCTTCTTCTTCTTCTTCTTCTTCTTCTTCTTCTTCTTCTTCTTCTTCTTCTTCTTCTTCTTCTTTCATTCGCTTGAAATATGTCTATAACTGCAATGCTGTCTCTTGTATGAATTTAACTGTCTTTTTCAGTTCACACAGTGGTCCATAGAGTTTATCTTCCACTGTCGTCTCTCTAGGCCAGAAGGTTTGCTTAGATATATTATATTTTGGGCAGTCTTGGACTATGTGCTCTGCTGTCTGCGACGCCAATCCACATGTGCACATGGCTGTTTCACCAATCTTGAATTTTGTATACATGTGGTTGCGTAATCTATTGTGTCCTGTTCTGAGGCGCAGAATAATGACTTGTTCTGGTCTGTCCATAACGTGGTAGTCATCTTGAGGTGGTTTTGGTGGCTTTATAACTGATTTGATCATTCTTTTATATTGGTGGTATGTAACGGGACATCAGGCTGTTCTTCTTTGACGCTGTTCTTCTTTGACTCCTTCCTTAGCCAATTGATCAGCTCTGTCGTTTCCGGGTACTCCACAGTGGGATGGTATCCACTATATGGTGACGTTATGCTGACTGCTAAGTTCAGAAAGTATTGTCCTTAGTACTGGCAATTTCCCAGACAGAAGCGTCTCGAGTACTGATTTTGCATCTGTCAATAGCAGCGGTAAGGGCCTCATCATAATGCGGGGAGATACAACCTAAAGATTATATGTCATGACAGGGCAGACCAGGCTTTAAACCTTGTTCGGCAACTGGTCTAGGATTGAAGCTCCGACAGGCGGACATTTACAGCATTGCTTTGCTGATCTGGCAGCTTCTGCAGCTGGTTTTGTTCCAGAAGTATTGATGTTACCATTTCTCTGGAGTAAACTAGATAGGCCGAGAGAGGGATCATGCTGCATTGGCAACCCCTGGTCCACGCCATTGGTTTTAGTTATTATGCCTTTATTTTTAAGCACAATGTAACAAATTATCGTCTGTCATGACGGCAATGTGACAGTATATTAAACATGAAGTTTGTTCTGAGCCCACTGAGACCTCAGTCGAGTTTGTTTCTGAGATTGATGTGATTATGTAAGCAAGTATTAGTAACCTTAAGGATACATATAACATATACACATTTAAAGATATAGGCATAGAGGGATTCTAATCTGTGTTTTTCCACAACAATATGTTTATTCATTTTCACGTTTATATTGTCTAATGTTTCCTCTTATCCCTTTCTTCTTTCCTTAACTTGTACGAACACTAATGAATACCTGTGAATTTACCTAGGCCACAATTACGTGAGCCAGGTGAAATAAACCGAGAAAATGTAGAATGTTTTCCCTCCTCAAGGGTAGCCAGGCACTTCATTTATATTCTGTGTTGAATGTTTAATGGTTAATGTCCTCTAGGATTTACAGTGCTCTACATTTCCAGGTGTAAGATCCAATATGTCATCTTCCTCCTCGCAGTGAAGGACATTCGTTGTGTGGTGTTCGTGTGTGTTCGATCCAATATATCATCTTCCTCCTCACCGTGAAGGACATTCGTTTTGTGGTGTTCGTGTGGGGGACTTGCTGTGATTGTTGTATCTTTCAGACCATACACCTGCCGTGTGTTTTTAATGTTGAGGTTTTAGTTCTTCCTCTTTTTTCTTTTTCTTTGTGGATTCCAGACCTCTTCTATTTAGTAACTATATAATTATTCTTAATTGTCCTTACATTTACATGGGCGTTTATTTCCGTTCACCAAATCTGGTTTCTTGGAAGGTTGTACATGTGTTTGTGTTTGTTTGTTGTTTCTCTTCAGGATCTTAACATACCAGCTTGTTTAATTTTATATTGTCACATCTTTCTGTAGTCAAGGTCGTTCTTATGAGAATGAAACTCGATCAACTACCCATAGGTTAATTCCTCTTCTTCTCTTCCTCCGTTTATTTCAGTGAAGTGTTGTGGGCGATTAAAAATCTTTTTACTATTCATTTCCCTGGGGTTGTTCTTGATACCATCACTTCATTTTTTACGTGGTCTTCCCCTTGCTCTGTCATCATCATCATCAAGTGCCCCGCCAGCTGGCGTAGGCGTTCATGGCTCTCCACAGATTTCGGTCTTTGGTTTTCTGGATCAACTCTGCTGCTGATATTCCTCCATGCCACAGTCTCTGTTCCCACTATATTTCTTCAATGTAGCGCTTTGTGGCCGATTGTACAAGGCATGCTTGTGTGGTGACCAAACAATTTAATGACAAGTTAATTAAACAAAACAGAGACCTGGTTGTATTCCGAGGAAGACGGAGAAAACGCTGAATTGACAACCTAAAGGTAAAATATAGAAACATGTATCCGACTCAATCCAGGCAAGACATCTGGCCTTGAATGCAAACATAGCCTACCACTGGCAGTGTCATATGGCAAAGGACAGTGATGCAACATTCAATTGATGAGTTAGCGCATCAAAGAAGAAGATACAGAGTGTCACAAATATTGAACATAGTGACACCAGTATTGAACGCAATTCAGACGTCAGGGAAATACGTCACCTAACGCCGTAACGGCTCAAAGGGGAGTTGTGAGCCAGCTAACAAAGAGATAGGATGTCCTTCACCAACGCTTGCAGATTACAAGCCGTTACTGATTCATAAGTCACCAGTCTCTGCATGGAATCGTTACGGTCTACAACCAGAGGTTGACAGTTGCTACAATCAGCTTCACTGACACAACGATCACCTGATTGTAAATATGTTATTCTCACGATGGTGAGCACAGTTTCAGTTGCGGGCAGCCTGGCGACATTGGCTGTTGGAGCTCGATCAGGGTGAGCTCCGGTTGAAGGTAGGCAAGTGTCGTTGATTAGCATTACCATGATTCTAGGCGGCAAGCTCTGTGCCCAACACTCTCATTGGTTTAGGGAGATGATACCTGACTGAAGAGCGGGAATGACTCAAGTCTGAATCAGCACAAATACTCATAGCCGTCATCCAAGATCAGTTGTGGTAAAATACATCGCAGTTCACTCCACTGGCATGTGCGTTGAGTCGTTTGTGGAGTTCAGATAGTTATGCTGTCCTGTAGCATCATGCTTCAGAGCCACACAGATCTCGAGGTGAACATTACTGCATTATAGTGCATGAACTCATATCATAGAGAGAAACCAACGTCACCTCTTGACAGGCAGTGTGTCTGTGTTATGAAAAACAAAAGCAAGAGGATCGGCTTAAGTGGACTGGATTTATTCATATAATGTTGTATTCCTCGTAGCAGATCAGATAATTGGCAGCCCAAAGCGTCGTACAGAGCACAGACTCCGTAGTTGCAGAGACGACTAAAATGGGTCTCAAACAGAGGACCAAATGATGGACGAACCCACGACCATCTGAGCACGTGGCAGACGACTTAACCACGACCCCACGACGTGTGGGTTAATAAAAAGAGACAACATCCACGTAAGGTTGTTGTTGTCAATAAACAATAGACAAACTTGTCAAACAAGTGAAATGCATTTTTAGGGCCCAGTTGACTTGTACAAAGCAGGCAAAGTACCCAAGAATGATGGATGCATTGATTAAATGGAATCAACGACACAGCACTGTGCCTAAACTCTTGTACTACTTCGCAGATATCCAATTGATGGAATGGAGCATTTTCCTGAGGTTCTATGGTTACCCATGCCACATAAATATCAGTTGCCTGGGAACCATTTTAGACCGCTGCATTAGCATGAGAAAAAAATTGACACAGATTGACTGACACCAATAGAAGTAACTGAAAGACGGGGATTATTTGACACAGTGTAAAATATACAAATGTAAAGTTATAGGCTTTTGGGGGACTTGAATCTGTCACCTACACAACAATATGTTTATCAGTTTTAACGTTTATATTGTCTAGTGTTTCATCATATCCGTTCTCCTGTTCTTAACTTTTATGACAGCTAATGAATACCCGTGAATTTACCCAAGCCACAATTACGCAAGCCAGGTGAAATAAGCCGAGACAACATAGAATGTTTCCTCTCCTCAAGGGTAGCTGAGCATCTCATTTATATTCTGTGTTGAATGTTTAATGGTTAAGGTCCTCTGAGATTTACTGTGCTCTACATTTAAAGGTGTAAGATCCAATATGTCATCTTTTTCCCCGCCGTGAAGGACGTTGGTTGTGTGGAGTTCGTGTGGAGCCATGCTGTGACTGTTGCATCTTTCAGACCATACATCTCAGCTGTCAGCACGGCATGTTTTGGGAGGAAGATTTTGCCTTTCTTCTGTGATCTTACTCTCTCATGCAGATTACGTTGATGCGGCTTGTTTCCATGGACACCGCTTGCATGTAGAATCAAGCATTGATCACTCCTGGCTATTGAACTCTGACGCAATCACTCTATCACTCGTCAACTGTATTCATCTCTTTCTCTAGCCATTCGTTTCCCACTCAACCCTGTAGTAATCATCATCAAATGCCTCGCCTACTGGCGTGGGCGATCAAGCTGTTCAACATTTCGCGATCTCCAAGGTGTGGAACTCCCCTCATTAGACTGCGCTCATGACGTTATCAGTGCAGCTCCCTATCAGCTTTGCTAACGCACCCGCTAGTAGCGATCTGAGTCAAAAATATTGATTGCCACAAGAATCAACGTTCATTTCATATCATTTATAAGATGTCGCAGTCAACCCCAGCATTTCTCGCCAAGTTTACGTTCACTAGTTGACCATTGCTTACTGAATGAACGGCACTCCTACTATTGTATGGAAAAAAAACACAGAGTGGTCTGCTGTCAAATCGCCCGCAGCTGTGTTTCGAACGCGGGATGCGGTATTACGAAGTGCGTCCGTAACCCCTTCGTCACAGAGTCGTTTTAAAACAATTTAAAACATTTTGGTCTAAGCTTTAAGATGACCCGCTTCATGTAGGGCCCAGGGAGCTCACGTCCATAGGGCAAGCTGGCAGCCTGTCCAGACTGCTGCTGTACCTGTACGGTGTTAGAAAAGAGTGGACAGCTTGCTCAAGACAGGGATGCATTCTTTAAGTGGACAGAACAGATCTTCGGGACATAAATATTGCAACTGGAGAATGTTATGGGAGCGGATATTAAAGCCAGTATCAACACATCAACTAAATTACTGTACAAATGATTTAGTAGGCAATTATATTAAATTCAATGTTTACGCACGCACGCAAACACACACACACACACACACACACACACACACACAATACACACACACACGCGCACACAAAACACACACACACACACACACAATACACACACACACACAATTCGGCCTCGTTCAACCTGTTTCTGCCTCGGTTATAACTGAGGTCCTATTTTTATTTTTTGTTGTGAATTTTGCTATTCTGTCCTTTCTTTGTTCTCTTTCGAGTTAGTCCTAACTCGGACTGGTTATATTTTTTGTCTCTGCTCTTCGGGTTCTGTTCTGTCTTATGGGTTTCACACCGGCTGACATGTTTATTCATATTTAGTAGATTCTGGGGGGGGGGGGGGGGCGGCAAAGAAATACCTGCAGACTGGAGAGAAGGATATCTGATGAAGCTGCCAAAGAAAGGGAACCCGCAGGAGTGCGTACGTTATAGAGAAATAATGTTTTTGCGAGTTCCTAGGAAAATATTAACCAGGCTCATTCTGAAGAGATTAAAATATGTCATTGAAAAACAACTGAGTGATTCGCAAGTAGTCTCCCGACCAGACAACCTAAGTTCGAATAATAATAAATCAAAGCATTTCGATGAATTCACTACTTTAAATTGGATGTGTGGACTATGACAAGACCATTGAGAGCATTGATAAGGAATCTGGAAATTGATGAGGCACTAAGTGATCCTACTTAATATGGGAAACATAAAGGCACGTAATGCAGAGTTCTTCATTAGGGAAACGTAACAGATACATTTGAAGTATGTACGGGCATTGCGATGGATTCACCACTTTCAACTGGATCTGCGGACTATGACACGACCATTGAGAGCATTGACAAGGAATCTGGAAATTGATGAGGCACTATGTGATCTAACCTAATAAGGGAAAACATAAAGGTGCGTAATGCAGAGTTCTTCATTAGGTAAAGGTAACAGATACATTTGAAGTATTGTCACGGAAAAGACTGCAGGTTAATGATTCCTTGATAACTTACAGATCAGAATACCCAGGTAGGAGAAGGGTTAACCAAGGAGTGACCAAGCGCATGTGTATGTGGGTCAAGACAGGAATAGCCGACTAACCGGACAGGTAACTGTCGAGTGGAAAATTTGGGTAGCGACAAAGAGAGACAGCATCATGGATCAGTCTATTGCGTTCTGGAGGTAGGGATATACGGAAAAGCCCAGATCTGGAATTTTCCACTGACCAGGGATAATGAAGTCTGAAATTGCTTTGTCCAGCAATGTCAAGGACGATGGGACAAAGATGATCTAAAGAGAGTGGCCACGTCTTTGTGTCAGTTTAGTGTGTGTTCCCCAACTGGACGGAAAGATAGAATTATGTGTCCTGTAATGAAAAGAAATATCCTCCCTTATAATGGGATAAAGTGCTTGGCTGCGGATTAATTTCGATTCGTGGATCTACATTAATTCTATAAAGGAACATAGATGTGTATAAGGTATATTAAAATATCGTTTTAGAATAGGAATATAGATGAGCGTGTATTACCTTTATCATTACATATTATTAGTGGGTGTTTTAGACTGAGGTGAATTCTTATGTCTTATGCGGATGGTGACTTCGAAAGCCTTGTCATTATGGCTGGAGAAGGACACTTGCATAAGTTAGGAGTAAGGGGCGGACGCTTACCACTCGACTTGTTATATTCATCCACAGGTTCCCAGTTTCTAGGGACATTAGAGAAGAAAGAAAAACCTACTCTACGTGAACCAATAAAGTACATACTTAGATCCAGAAAGAACCTAAACAGTTCGTTCAGATGAACAGATACTAACATCAAGTAAAATACAGAAGACTGTATGCTAACACGCATATACCACGGGGGCTCCTAAACAGAAAAAGATGTTAAGGTGGGGCAAGCAGAGACTTCAACCTACATACGACTTGCATACATAGGGTAGAAGGAATAGACAAAGACAATAGTGATAATCATAATAGACAATAGGAAGAACATTGACAATGTGGTGTTTTTTCTCGATGATGGATACTTAATATCATGAAACCGATTTGGGCACAGTCATAAACTTACGGGACTGTTATAGCAATACGGTGACTCAGTGGTGAACAGTTTGTTTTCATTTCACTAACGGATTTACCATCAGATTCCAGTCTACGGATCATCCCGGGTGAGCTCTGTCCTGTTTGATGTGATGTCCTGTAATCGTGAAGAATGACTGGCGAGAAGATACAGCTGATAGACATTCTGAGTTCATTCTGTCCACAACCATAGAATACAATAGCAACTACACAGACAATATCCATACACACACCGGACATAGTTTTCTTTATTAATAAATCTTTTATTATATGTTGAAAGGAAATGTTGTCGGAGTATGTGTTGAGAGAATAATAGAGAGAGTGACAGAAGTAGATATATGGAAGGGAAGACAGAAGAGAGGAGTGTAGACCAAAGTCAGGCAATAACCCCAACAGATAATCAGTTTTATAGATGTGCTTGTTGAGTCCAACCTTCTCTCTGGAATTTAAACAAGTGACAAGTATGTACGGGCATTGCGATGAATTCACTAATTTAAATTGATTGGATGTGCGGACTATGACAAGACCATTGAGAGCAATGATAAGGATTCTGGAAATTGATGAGGCACTAAGTGATCCTACTTAATAATGTAAAAAACATTAAAGACATTCAATGCAGAGTTCTTCATTAAAGAAACCTAACAGATAGCCGGTCCGGTAGCGAAAGGGTTACGGATGTCATTCAGTTATCAGTTATCAGTTATCAGTTGGGGTATCTTCATTGCACTCCGGACATGTCCATAGGTGCTCAGATCCTCCCCCCAGCATACGCATCAACGTCCGGTGGCTAATAGTGCCAGTTCTGTGTTGGTTGACGAGGCACCTTGTTTTCCCGATGTACCTCTCGCGTCTGGCTGTGCCGATTCTTACTCCCAAGTCTTTCATCCTGGACAGCGATGTGGATTCACTGACTTCAAAGTCCTCTGTTCTCGCCATATCTTTAAGGACGTTAATAACATCGGCACGATCCATTCGTAATCCGGCATAGCGGACTCGAAACACAGCTGCGGGAGATTTTGCAGCAGACCGTCTTGCGTTGGTTTTCATGCAATGGTATGAGTATTGGTCGTTCAGAAAGCAATGGAAAACTACTGAACGTAAAGTTGCCAAGAAATCACAAACAGCCAAAGATGCTGGGATTGACTGCGACGTCCTGTAAACGATATGCAACTAACTTAACACAGATACACTTGAAGTATGCAGAGGAGTCGACAAGGATTCATGTTGTTTCCTCTATTAATTTTTAGTGACCATTGCTTGGATTACGAAGATAACAACAACTACGTGAGAAATTGTATTCAGTGGACTCTGACTTCCAGCTGGATGATCTTGTACAAGATAAGGACACTATCCTTGTAAAGCACACACAGAATAATATGACAGATAAGCTAAACGCATTTTAATGTTACTTCAATTAGGTCTGAACATTCATAGGGGAAAGACCAAGATAATGAGTAAATATCAATCAAATAATAACCTGATCTCTTTGATGAATGCTCACGTTACGATGGTTAATAATACACTAATTTAGGTGGTAATGTAGACAAAGACGGAAGAATAAATAAAGATATCACATTAGAATAATAAAGGCAAGAGCAGATTTCACCACCATAAGAAATGTGTGGACGTTAAACGAAATAACAAAAAATAGTACCAAACTAAGAATATTTAAATCGAACGTTAATAGTGAGGACGAAAGAGTGATAAACATGGAGAACGACTAAAACAAGCCCTAGTAAACTACAAACATTTATGACCCGTTGCCCGTGCTGAATAGAAAGAGGAAGGGGGGGGGGGGGCTGAGTGGTCTCGAGGTATGGTGTCCGCCTCGAGTGCTGGAGGTCCCGGGTTCAGGCCCCGGTGAGGACCGGGATTTATTTAAAAAATCCACCTGGACTTCCAGTAATAAAATTTCCCCTGGTCCCTGGGTAGTGAGATCGGACGCCCGTGTGTATTGTTTGCGCACGTAAAAAGTCCCTTGGCAGTTGGTAATCGAAAAAGAGTAGCCTAACGGCGCTGCCCGGGCAAAATTTCGAGTTAAAAATCTACCCAAAAGTATTTCAGGATCCTCGCCGATGCAACGGAGTTCGTGCACTGAGCAGGTGCTTTCTACAGACTCAGGTTTGAGTTAGGAGGAAAACGGAGCACTTATGGGTTAAACCGTGTGCCGTGATGTTGATCCAACGACTAAACGAATAGAAGGACTAACAGTGTATGCCAGTATCACTAATGCGAAGCTTATGGAAAGAACTAGACCGGTTCCAATGAATAAAGAGGTTAAGAAAATACGCCGACGCTCGATAGGACACACGGTGGAATAGTGAGAATAGTAAAATCACTGCAACCCATATGACAGGCTAAACAGACGGAGATATAAGACAGATGGAGAAAGAAAGTCAGAGCGAGGGATATTAATAATATTCGGAGGATATGGAAAGAGATGCGGGAACTGACACAAGATATAACTGCTCGGTGACAGTTCGTTTAGTGCTATGTCCAAAGAGGTGACAAAGGGCAGATGTTGTAGATGGCGAGTCAGGAAATGTGCATATTGTGAACAAGTAGTATGGCACTTGCGGGCGAAGAAGAAATGTAAGGAGGAGGAGGAGGAGGTGGACAATGAGTTGAAGGAGGAGGAAAAGAGCAAGAAGGAGGAGCTGGAGCAGGAGCAAAGTTAGGCTTACGACGGTGAGAGGAAGAGGAAGAAGAAGAAGAAGAAGAAGAAGAAGAAGAAGAAGAAGAAGAAGAAGAAGAAGAAGAAGAAGAAGAAGAAGAAGAAGAAGAAGAAGAAGAAGAAGAAGAAGAAGAAGAAGGAAAGAAAAAAGAAGAAGAAAAAGGAGGAGGCGGAATAGACAGAGGAGATGACGACGAGGAGGAGAAGAAGACCAAGAAGTAGAAGAAGAAAATACAAGCATGAAGCACAATTATCATGAGAGGTATTGACTCGTAAAACAAACTTACCATGGTTATTTTGTTGTTGTCATCGTGGCTTAAAGGTGTATAAAAATGGAACAGAAACTTGGGGTCATCTTTATACATATAGAATATGTCTCGTATCCAGTTGAACCACACCATGTACAGAGGCTCTGAGGCATGGCAGTCGGGTGAGTACTTTTTGTACCGGGGATCGGCAGCAAGATAAAATGGCCTCATGAAATAATCTGCTGGAGAGTGATCAAACCCCTTGAGTCGATAGTTAAAAGGCCCAATCACGTATTGCGCATCCGCCCATGAAGTGACGTAGCCATGTTGTGAAAAATTTTTCCATAGAAATGGGAAATCATCCACAGATTTTGCTCCCTTTTGCTTTCTCCTGGCCTCCGGGAGCTCTTGTTCGTGTTTACCGGTGAGGATTGGTAGCAGAGCCGCCGGGGTCCCATCGCCCAAGATGTTGTAGCCTTGAAGTTCTATTGCTTTGAGTTCGTTGACGAGATAGTCTCTGGTTATAGGCATTCGTCGGAGCCACGACATCCTGGACATTGAATCAAAACCCAGGAACGCTACCGAGATCCCCAATCCATTAGCTGGCGGTTTAACAGTTCTGAAACGTTCCTTGATGGTCAAATTAACATGAATGCCGGCATGTATATTCTCGTACGTGTTATTCTTTTCATCCACACAAGCTATTTTGAAAAAGTCAGACGTCAAAGCGGCGCCATCTTTTATTTCTCTGATAGGATCTGAATAAGAAATTTTGTAGTCTCCAGGCCCTCGAACTAAAGGATAATAGTCGCAATGGAAATTAGCGTGAGCCTTCTTAGCTTCTTCTGAAAAGCGAAGGGTGCCGTTGTCTACAAACACCCAGTTCTTTTCGCCTTTACACACAACTTTCGGGAGTTTTTTGTAGAAAGCCATCATAACTGGATCGTTGACATCTAACTCCGCATGTACACAATTCTGTACCTCTTCGCGCTCTGTAACGTTGGTATTTTCTTTAAACATCTCCATGATAAAATTATTGCTTCTATACACATTCCATACGTTCCTTTTCACTTGCATTACATATGAACTATGATGGGAATAGATAATGAACATCACTGTCACGATAACGAGCCCTCCTAGTGATCTGCGACTCAAGATCAACCTCGGTCTCATCTTGGGAATGCGAAAACTTGCAGATTCTAGAGAATATACAAACGTGTACCACTACAACACAACCGTCTCGTGCCTCACGAGAAACTCTGTAAAATGCCGGTGAGGAAAACGAACCTACGCAAGAACATAATATTTCACTATAATTATACCGGAACATAAGCCTATAATTTAGTTTGCTTGCACAAACTCATGACAACTCACTCACAAAACACCCCGCGATACAATCAATAAACATATCATTTTATAGTCTAACAGGCGATGCGATGATTGAAGCAACGCCCACTTCGACGCCAGTCCCCAGTGCATGTATTGTCAAAGCTTCACACATTCAGTTCAGCCTAGGTGTTTTGCTGTTGTGGCGATGTATTTTCCCCTTAAGCTAAAATGCTAACTGAAAGTTCAACGCATTCTGTTGGGTAAGTCTATGTTAAAAGGGGAAAGTTCATTTCAACATATAACTGGGTCTGTCTCATTCGTCTATGTGACAACTGTTTGAGATTCCGTGGCTTACCCTCTGAAGTGTGATCCTTGCGCTTTATTAAGTGAAAATGTCTTCCTCAAAATTCTCAGAATGGATCAGCGATCAACACATTGGACAAACTGACATTCCCTGTACTATAACATACACAGCTTTTAGTGCAGATTAACTATTCCATAGTTGCAACCGTATGCTTTTCATTGTCTTGAGAACTGTCGTCTGAAAAAAAAGAAGAAATATGCAATAAAGATTTAAAACACAAAAGTAAAGAACACAAAGCAGTGTGTTTGTAAAGCCTCACTACACTTTGCATTTAGAACAAATCTGAAAAAAAAATTAAGTACATGATGTCATAAAATAATGTGCTCCACAGTCCATCAGGAAGCAATATGCAGAGAATTGCTGTCGTCTGCTGCAGTAATTATTTGCACGCCAAACAGAATGGTGTTATCAACGGAAGAAAGAAGTTTTTTTTTTTCTTTTCAGATTAGTTCTACATACAAAATGTAGTGAGACTTTACAAACTGTCTTTCAAACTCTCATTTACAGCCTATATAGTACCTTGTGGTGTACGGCAGGGGGGTCTTGAGCCTGGGGCTAGTACAGTCACCGCTAACTGCAGATTAGGGATGCTTTATTTCCCCCGAAAAAAAAAAATCTACCCCTTATCGAGGATTCGAACGCGGGTCTCCTATAGGAGAATACGGCGTTCTAGCCACTCGGTCAGCCGCTCCTCTCTTTACAATCACCCTGTATAAATAAAGTTTATAGGGAACCCTTTCAAAGTCTTATTGCATTTCAGGTATACGGTGCTAGGCCGGTGGTAAACCAATCGGAACCGCATGAGAGATGTGGTCAATATCACTCTTATCGCCTTCATTTCCCAAGACATTTCCCGATGTCCATTTTAGGCTGTCTCCACCAGGACCCGGGTACATTTTCAAAACCAGCCTCGACGTAAATTCTACCCAATGACCACCAGGCCGAGATCCAATTGCCTAGCCACAACACTCTTGCCGGGGCCCATAAGGGAAGCAAAGAATAGCAACACTGTAGCCTACCACGCATGTCGTAAGAGGCGACTAAGGAGGCTTGATGGTTCCGTCGCCCTGCTACTGAGTGAGTGCGTGGCGCGACACTGTGAGCTGTGAGTTTCGTGTGAAATGCTTTTGAATCTGCCTGAGGTTTTTTGGAACGTGACTGCATGTTCGGAGTGATGGCAGGTGGCTATGTCCCAGAGTTGACCGGTTTTTGCCTTATGCAGAAATGCGTGGCTGCTGGGCTTCTGGTTGACTGCCACTGCCATCAGCGATGAACTGTATTTACGTGGACTGTGTGGGTGAACATCTAGGAAACATTCAGATAGGAAAATGACAGCCGATTCCATCATAGATGAACTGGGTGTTTCATGGGGGACTGGTGTGTTGACATTCTGGTGGCAGGCATTATGCACAGTGTATTTGTGCGGGCTGTTGTTTGTCGAGACTCTTGTCTTTTCCACTTTTCACATTGGGCAGTGGGGAGCGTTTTGTGTGATATTCACTGGCACAGGAACGGAGCATAATGGGGACGACCCGTTGCTGTGAAGTTGGAACTGCGACTAACTAACTAACTAACTAACTCTATGACGGTTCACAACACGCACACTTATAAATGAAAACATCAGGCTAAGGATTTCACTCGCATAAACTCTTTTTCATATTCACAGAGTTAGAGAGATTGGGAGAAATAGCAAAATACCTAAGCAAGCATATATAAAATCCTCATTGGTAAAGAATATTCAATGTATGGCACACACAGAAACACAGCCAGTTGATAATAGATGTAATGAAGTAAAAACGTAAGGATAAAATATGAAATATATATATATATATATATATATATATATATATATATATATATATATATATATATATATATATATATATATATATATATATATATATATATTAGTGAGTGGCCAACATTAAGGGGCAGACATTCTGTGTGCTGTGGAAGACGCAGAAGTGATGTAAGATAAGAACAAGGTGACACATAAGAGATGGGCGTTATGATGAATATGATGATGATACTATAGTGAATTGCATGTACATAAGATTGTATAAAGCATGAATCGTGTGACAATAACTACATCGGAGGATTACCATATTGCCAGGTAGCCTGATATCCCACAAAAGCCAGGATCTCTTCTTGCTCTATATTGAAATAATAATGTGAAAGATCAACGAAAGACAAGTGATATAAATCGGGGATTGGGGATAAATAATCTACATATTGTAGATAACAAAGTTTTGGTTGCTAAAATCACAAAGGATCTAAAACAATTGTTGTATATTGTAGTAATGGAGCGCGAGTGCAAACAAAAGACTTTGATTAAATGTAAAGAAAGCAGAAACAATGGTTATATAAAAGAAAAAGACAACATGAAAATGTGACATAACAATTGAAGAAACAAATGCCTATCCAAGGGAATTAATTCAAACAGCCATGGGCAATCATAATGTCAGACAGAAAATGTGTGGCACACTAAAAGCAGAATAGGCCAGGCAAATGCTGCATTAAACAAACTAAAAAGTATTTTGTACAATGTTAGAGAGTACTAAAGTGTTATTATAATCTGTTCAACTGTATAGCAGTGAATCCTGGGCCGGGAACTAACACATTAGGAAGAACTGAAGGTAAAGGATGTGTTTCTGAGGCGTATATTTATGAATACCTTGGACTGCCAGAGTAACAGCGAGTGCCCGGAAGAGGCTAATGAACGTAGAGGAGTATATACAAAGGAGATCATTTTGGTCATCTAATGAGAGGCAGCGACTGGGAAGAGTAGCGGAGAAGAGGCTGCTGCAGACCGAGAGAATGATCCTGAAGGAAGTGAGACGAAGACTTGAAGAAATATCATCAAGAGACTAGATCTGGAACACCGGGGACTGAGATATTTGGAGATGCCAGTAAGTACGGCACATCTTGATGGTGATGCTGCTGCTGCTGCTGATGATGATGATGATGATGATGATGATAATGATAATGATGATGATGATGATGATGATGATGATGATGATGATGATGATGATGATGATGATGATGATGATGATGATGATGATGATAATGATGATGATGATGATGATGATGATGATGATGATGATGATGATGATGATGATGATGATGATGATGATGATGATGATATAGAATTCAGTTAATTTTAAAATGCTATCCGGAAATCAGAAGATGGAAAGAAAAGAAGCATTAGAAAAGTTGACTGTCACGAAACAATGACAATTATAATGTTTTTTTCTCATCTAAAATAATAATAATAATAATAATAATAATAATAATAATAATAATAATTATTATTATTATTATTATTATTATTATTATTATATTACGAGGAGGCTTCAGATGAAAAACCTTAATTTTTTTTTTTTAGGGGGTGGGGGTGAATATAATCTGAAAAAGTAATGACCAAAGGTATCATTTTTTGATGTAGTCACCACTGCGTTTCAATGCAAGTCCTCCAATGCCGATAAAGTGCTAGGGTTCCTATAGAAAAATATTATCTTGAAAGCGAGTGCAACCACTGTGAGATCACTAATCGGTGTGCCTGACCCGGTCGTGGTCAGTCTGTCACAGAAGTCAAGCCGTTTATAAACTTCCTACGCTACTCATACACTTTCTGAACTGAGAGGCATGCACCACCAAACAGGGCCTTTATTCCCCGATGAATGTCTATAGGTTTCACCCCTTCACTGATTAAAGACAGTTAACAGAACGCTGTTCTCTTTAGTGCATGTCAAAAGCAGGGCGGCCATCTTTAAACTGCCCTTATGATGTGTTCGTCTGCACCGTGATGTCACGTGCTTAGTACTATAGATATCTTTAACAGCAATATTGATAGGTTACAAGACACTGACATGGGTATTGTAATTTCTATCACACTTTTAATATTTTCATTTGAAGCCCCCTCGTAATAATAATAATTTCCACGGATAACACTACACGCCACAGACAAATCGCAATCAATAATAAAGAAACTAACATTGTCACAAACTTTGAATTTCTTGGCTCCATAATAAAACGAAGAAACAATATTGACAAGAAACCAGATGGAGACTGGCCAAAGTAGGCAGATATTAAAGAGTAAAAAGAGATTAAATACTGTTAAGAGATTAAATAGTATTAAAAACGTAAGGCACACTACCAGGAAACGCGTTACAGTAACATCTAAGAGCACATGAATGTTTCTCGTGTCAATATACGGATGTGAGTTATAGACCAGTTCGCTAGCAGTAAAGAAAAGAATCAGGTATTTTAATCTTAAGTTGAGTTGAGTTGAGTTAAGAACCGACATCACTGCACTCAGGACATTCCCATACGTGCTCAGTCCCCTCGTTCAATAGCCAGCGAAGAGTCATACTACAAATCGTTCCCACAGCTATCTGATTAAAAATTCTCCTCGTCTTCCCTCTTAGTTTTTAGATTCTTCCAGAACCCCTGCCGATCCCCCGCAATCTCATTCTTTATTGAAATAATCTTAATTCCTCGCCTGAAAACTTGCTTTCGAAAGCAAATGTGGTTTGGCGTCGCAGACAGCAGAGCACATACTCCAAGATTGCCCAAACTACAACATATCCAGGCGAACCTTCTGGCCTAGAGAGACAACAGTGGAAGATAAACTCTATGAACCGCTGAATGAACTAAAAACGACTGTTAGATTCATACAAGAGACAACATTGCAGTTATAAACATATTTCAGGCGAACGAAAGAAGAAGAAGGTTGTTAGTAATAGCTATTAAATCTGCCATTAATGATAAACTGTCAGACCAGAGACATTAGCTTGCCCGATCTCACACCCCACTGTCTCCTTCCTGGGGGTGGACATTGTGGGTGTTAAACATCGGATAATGGCTATTGATTATCTGTCTTTAGAAATCGCGACTGCTTTCGAAAGCATATGTGTGCAGTAGACATGCCAAGAGAAGTAAAATACAGGGCATTGATTGGCATGTGCAGAAGGCAAAGGGAATGAAGTCGATAATAGAGGACATATTACAAAACATATAAGTTAGCACGGAACATTATAAACACACGGGGTTTCACCTCTATAAATTCTAAATTAAGCAGCGCCTGACTTAAGGAAGAACTGTATCTCGCACCTGTAAAGGGCATTGATTGGCATGTGCAGAAGGCAAAGGGAATGAAGTCGATAATAGAGGACATATTACAAAACATATAAGTTAGCACGGAACATTATAAACACACGGGGTTTCACCTCTATAAATTCTAAATTAAGCAGCGCCTGACTTAAGGAAGAACTGTATCTCGCACCCTGGGAAAGGGGGAGGAGGGGGGTGGGAAGTCCCCACCGGTTGAGAACTACTATAGAGAGGGGGGGGGGGGTTGGGGGGGGGGAAATTCCCCACCGGTTGAGAACTACTATTTTAGCAGATCACTTACGAGCAGACGAGGATTAGGCCAATGTTGGCAGTGGTTAGTCCAGGGGTTTAAAGTATTGTATCGACAACAGAGTTAAATTCGTTGGGCAGGATAAGAGTGAAACGAAAGAATCGACAAAACGTATATAATAGACACATGCCGATTAACATCAGGGAGGTGTCAACAAAGATAGTTTATTCAGTTTCACAACAAAAGGATATAGAAAATCTTGAACTGTACTTTAAGGTCAACATGACCTAATCTCAGCTAAAAATGTGTGATACAAGAATCTACGCAAAGATCACCAGAAAGAACAGACTGGTGCAATAGCTTGTGATTTTGGAAGGCAGGAAAGTACCATCCAGTTTGATAGTATGTATAGTCTTTAGAAAAGAGTACGCTGATTGTATAGTCTTTATGACAGAGTACGCTGATAGTATAGTCTTTAGGATAGAGTACGAACGAACGAACGAACGAAAATTTTATTTTCAAAGGGTTAAGAATTGGGCACGCAGGCCCGTCTGACATTCTGCGCTTCTTACGCTGAAAGTATAGTCTCTACGATCGATAACGCTGATAGTATAGTCTTTAGGACACAGTAAGCTGATAGTACAGTCTCTAGAACAGAGTACGCTGATAATATAGTCTCTAGGACAGAGTACGCTGATAGTATAGTCTCTAGGACAGAGAACGCTGATAGCACAGTCTCTAGGACAGTTTAAGCTGACATAATAGTCTCTAGGGCAGAGAAGGCTGATAGTATATTCTCTAGGACAGAGAACGCTGACAGTATAGTCACTACGACAGAGTACGCTGATAGTAAAGTCTTTAGGACAGAGTACACTGATAATATAGCCTCTACGTCAGAGTACGCTAATAGTATAGTCTCTAGGACAGAGAACGTTGATAGTATAGTCTCTAAGACAAAGAACACTGATAGTATAGTCTTTAGGACATAATACGCTGATAGTATAGGCTCTAGGACAGAATACGCCGATAGTATAGTCTCTAGGATAGAGAACGATAGTAATATAGTCTCTAGGACAGAGAACGATGATAGGACAGAGTACGCTGACAGTATAGTCTTCAGGACAGAGTACGCTGATAATATAGTCTCAAGGACAGAGTACGCTGATAGTATAGTCTCTGGGACAGAGTAAGCTGATAGTATAGTCTCTAGGACAGATAACGCTGATGGTATAGCCTCTAGAACAGAGTAAGCTGATAGTATAATCTCTAGAACAGAGTGTTCTGGGAATCTCCGTGGCGAAGTAGCTTCGCCGTTTGTCTCGCGGCCCGAAGATTGTGAGATCGATTCCGGGCTACAAAATTTGGTTTACGAGTGCAGTTGTCCTGAAGACTCCTGTCGGTCGACGCTGTAGCTACGGAGTGGGTGTCCTGTTCAACGCTCTCGACTGGCCGCCTTGCAGAAAGAGACTCAGCCACATGGGTAAAACCCTGTGCCATGAAGTCGATTCTCTCGCCTGTTACATAAACCCCGAATAAACCCCTTTTAGATAGAGAGTTCTATGTATCCAGTTTCGATTCCCACTACTTAAAATAACCAAATTTTTCACCTTTTATAACAGTTCAAGTTTGCATATCCTTTACAGTTCGTCGCAGTCAACACCAGCATTATATGCTGCTTGTGATTTCTTGGCAAGTTTACGTTCAGTAGTTTGCCATTGCTTTCTGAACGACCGGCACTCATACCATTGTATGTAAACCAACGCAAGGTGGTCTGCTGCCGGCAGCAGTGTTCCAAACGCGGTATACCCGGATCACGAATTGCCTCTGTAACGCCTTCACCACAGAGCGGGTTTAATAACAATAACACAGAGATACTACTCATGCTCACAGCAGAAATACAATACAGTGAAGCACAGCGTAGACTAAAGAGCAGTATTAACACCTGTATAAATTGGTAAACTGTAATAATGCCTTTCTTAAAATGGTCCGAAAATGCTTCAGGAAAGAATTCGTATTGAGGGGCATTTATATATAATGACCTGGGCCCTAGACCGACCCAGCCTAAAATGAGTACCAGGAAATGTCTTAGGATGGTAAGTTTGCCGGTGTGATATTGACCAAACCACACCTCGTGTGCTAATTAAAGCACACACAAAAAACCAAAAACCACAAACAACTCCAACAATTCCCTTAGATATATATATATATCGGCCTACATGCATCTATTTTCTATTTCTGCATACCTTTCTCGTTCCATATCTCCGTTTCCTGTTCCTAGTTTTGTTTATCGGATTACCTGTCGGATGTCGAGTTAATTATTCATTTGTTTCATCTGTTACTTATTTGTCGTTTCTTTCTTTCTTTCTTTCTTTATCATTCGTTAATGACATACTAACAACTAAATAATCTGGACATTTTGAGGGAAGCTAAGTCGTAAAGACACGTTTTCACAAACATCAGAAAGACGCAGTCATAAGGCATTATGAGATGACAAAAACTATAATATGCTGAGACAACCATAAATATTTGCGGAAAGAGATAGAGGAAGACTGCATAAGAAAACTGTTGACAGTCTTGTGTCATGATAGAGAAGGTAGTCAACGCACGAATTTGCCCATGCCCTCGGAGATAGCAATTTGTGGAGAGGCATGATTGACTATACCAGCAAGGTCGAAATGTTCGTTTGTATGAGTAATTTTTTTTCTAAAGCTTCTTGTCTATAAGTGTTATAAATGAAACGTCTGCCCCAGTTTTCTATCTTCAATCTAAATTGCGGTGTATATGAACTCGCACCTATCAAATAAGGCCAGCATGTGTCAACTCACTTGTGACAACAGGTTGTTACCACGTTATGGACAGACCAGAACAGGTCATTCTTCTGCGCCTCAGAACAGGACACAATAGATTACGCAACCACATGTATACAAAATTCAAGATTGGTGACTCAGCCATGTGCACATGTGGTTTGGCGTCGCAGACAGCAGAGCACATACTCCAAGATTGCCCAAACTACAACATATCCAGGCGAACCTTCTGGCCTAGAGAGACAACAGTGGAAGATAAACTCTATGAACCGCTGAATGAACTAAAAACGACTGTTAGATTCATACAAGAGACAACATTGCAGTTATAAACATATTTCAGGCGAACGAAAGAAGAAGAAGGTTGTTAGTAATAGCTATTAAATCTGCCATTAATGATAAACTGTCAGACCAGAGACATTAGCTTGCCCGATCTCACACCCCACTGTCTCCTTCCTGGGGGTGGACATTGTGGGTGTTAAACATCGGATAATGGCTATTGATTATCTGTCTTTAGAAATCGCGACTGCTTTCGAAAGCATATGTGTGCAGTAGACATGCCAAGAGAAGTAAAATACAGGGCATTGATTGGCATGTGCAGAAGGCAAAGGGAATGAAGTCGATAATAGAGGACATATTACAAAACATATAAGTTAGCACGGAACATTATAAACACACGGGGTTTCACCTCTATAAATTCTAAATTAAGCAGCGCCTGACTTAAGGAAGAACTGTATCTCGCACCTGTAAAGAACAGCAGGGATTATATCGAGGCCCTGTGATTGGAATGAGCTGTTGCTGTAGCATAGCAGAAAACTGTGTAGCCCCGGTGATGACTGCCCAAGATGTCCGCAAACAAAAAGTGCATTCATGTTCTGGACGCCATGAACCCACGAATTTACAGCGCCATGCAGATATCGTGGCTGCTTTGTGTCCTAAAACAGCGAACTCTTCTGCTAAATCGAGTACGATTTCGCTCTTTCAACGCTAGATAAATGCACAACAGACGCCTAAATGGAAGAGACCAGGATTGAAGTTGAAGGGGGCGGGAGGTAATTCACTCTGCCCAAAATCTGGCCTAATGACCGAGGAGCAACACCCTATAATAAAACTCTTTTGCTGAAGTGAGGTTCATTGTGACTGACTCATTCAACCAACCATTTTCAGCTAGAAGGAAAAGTCCTGATTCATCCTAGCTGGAGAATTATCACATCCAAGCTTCTCAGTTGAAGCTGGGTACTGTAGTGGCTAGAAGCTCGCCTGCCAATCTGGAAGTCATGGGTTTGGATCCAAATCGGCGTAAATTTTTAAAAATCCTTTTGGCAATCCAGCCTACAGATGCGTACCAGAAGATGTCTTGGCACGTAATAGCGGTCAGCGTCATACTGACCCACATCACTCTTTGAGTGCCAAATGATCTATAAAATGTATGGGTCAAGCAGAATATTCCCAATACACAGACAACGTGTAAAATGGTCATATACGTACTCACTGGGCCAGATGAGATCACAATAGAAGAATTAGAAGTATTATGAGAATTTGGAGTAGATATATTAACCAAAATGTTGAATGATATTTACTGCAGTGGATATTTACCCAGTGATATGCTGAAATCTATATTTATAGCTATACCAAAAAGACCAGGAGCAATAGCATGCGAAGATTTTCGTACAATTAACCTCATCAACCATATCACTAAGCTTCTACTCAGAATTATAATGAGAAGAACGAGAAAGAAAATAAAAGTGGAAATTAGTGAAGAACACTTTGGTTTTGTGGAAGGAAAAGGTACAAACAATGCAATATGTATATTATGAACACTAATAGAAAGGTCAATAGAGAAACAGAAAGACATATATTTGTGCTTTATCGATTATACTATGGCATTTGATGAAGTAAAACATGATGAACTGATTAAAATGTTGGAAGATATCAACATTGATGGGAAAGATTTAAGAATAATAAAGAATATTTATTGGAACCAAGTAGCAGCAATTAAAATAGGAAATAAAGAAGGTAGTTACGAACAGATAAAGCTAGCAACACGACAGGGGTATGTCTTGTCATCGCATCTCTTCTCCCTCTATGGCGAAGTAATAATGAGAGAGATCGAAGAGAAGCCATGAATACTAATCGGAGAATATAAACAATAAACGCTATGCAGATGACACAGTATTGGTGGATGATAATGCAACAGGCCGACAATTGTTGGACATTGTAGTAACACAGAGTGCAAAGAAAGGACTCTCCTTGAATATCAAGAAAACAGTAGCAATGGTGATATTAAAAAAAAATGGTGACACCAAAATGTGACATAGAAATAGACGGGGAAATTCTCAACCAAGTGGATAATTTTAAATACCTAGGGGCATTTATAACATCAGATGGAAGATGTACAACAGAGATTAAGAGCAGAATAGGGCAGGCAAAAGCCGCATTTCAGAAAATGAAGAGTATCTTATGCAATAAGTCACTATCAATGAATGTAAGAAAGAGAGTGCTGAAATACTATACAGAACCACTTTTGCTGTATGGCAGTGAATCTTGGAATGTAAATTAACAAATTAGGAAGAACTTAGAAGCAACAGAAATGTGATTTTTGAGACGAATGTTGCGAATTCCTTGGACTGCCAGAGTAACTAACAACGATTGCCTGAAACAGGCTAATGAAACTAGAACATTATATACAACAATAAGAAAGAGACCAACAGCTATCTTAGGTCATGTGATGAGAAGAGAGACATTGGAGAACATCGTGACAACTGGAAAGATCGAGGGGAAGAGAGGCAGAGGCAGACCAAGAGAAATGATGCTGGATGGATTGAGACGGTGGCATGGAGGAATATCAGCAGCAGAGTGTATTAAGAACGCCAAAGATCGAGATCTGTGGAGAGTCATGAACGCCTGCGCCAGCTGGCAGAGCACTTGGTGATAATGACGTACTCACTCACCACGTCTTCATACAATCACGAAGGTAAACATTAACGCAGCGAAACGAATCAATTGTATCAACACTCCGTGCTTCACACAAATGACCCTGGTGTCAACATAATATTGCTAATACGTACACGTAACATATAAACATCTTTATTTAACGCAATAGGCAACACTGTGATGTAAAGAACAGTTAATCAATATGTATATGTTTGTGTTGGATGTTTGAGAACGCTTCTATGGGGTTATCTGAAATGATTACACTCATTTATTGTTAGGACACCAGTTGATGGTTATAGGAGGGAGAGATTTTTTTTTTCTTTTGGGTGTGAAATGAACTCTGGAAATAAGATATACCATGCTCTACAACATCTGCTAAAATCAAATGCGCTATCTCGTAACACCAAGATCACAATATACAAAACACTGATTAGACCAGTTGTGCTGCATGGCTCTGAAAATTGGAGTACAACTAAAGGAGACGAAGCCTTGTTACAAACCTTTGAGAAAAAAGTCTTAAGACGCATCTTTGGGCCCTTTAAGGATACACAAAGTGGAGAGTGGAAAAGAAGAAGCAACAAAGACATTTATGATCTGTTTAACTACCCGCTAATCACTGGTATCATGAAGGCTAATAGACTGCAATGGCTGGGGCATATAGAAAGAATGGAAGATAATAGGGAAACAAAACTCGCTTACACTCAGGAAATAAATTGCCGTAGATCTCGAGGTAGACCAAGAAGACGGTGGAGAGATAATATACATACAGACCTACAAGCACTTGGAATTTAACGACTGGCAAGAGAAGGTCAATCAGAGAGACGAATGGAGACGGCTTGTATCTGCAGCAAAGAACCTCAATGGCTCGGAATGCTGAAGAAGAAGAAGAAGAAGAAGAAGAAGAAGAAGAAGAAGAAGAAGAAGAAGAAGAAGAAGAAGAAGAAGAAGAAGAAGAAGAAGAAGAAGAAGAAGAAGAAGAAGAAGAAGAAGAAGAAGAAGAAGAAGAAGAAGAGAGGAAGAAGAAGAAGAAGAAGAAGAAGAAGAAGAAGAAGAAGAAGAAGAAGAAGAAGAAGAAGAAGAAGAAGAAGAAGAAGAAGAAGAAGAAGAAGAAGAAGAAGAAGAAGAAGAAGAAGAAGTGAAATGATGTTGTGTGAATTGTTGTTCCGTTAATATACGTGTGTCAGCGTCTTGGGCTATGAGTAGTGAACGCAGTTTAAAGTTGATTTCCACGCAATGTTACGTTTAGTAGTTTTGTCATTGCATCCTAAACGGCCGATGCTCATGCCATCGAAATCAACGGAAAGTGATCTGCTTCCTCGTGGTCTGGGGGGGAGGGGGAAATTTCGAACTCTCGACCCGATATGTAATGGAATTGTGTGTGTGTGTGTGTGTGTGTGTGTGTGTGTGTGTGGTTGTGGTTGTGGTTGTGTGTGTGTGTGTGGTTGTGGTTGTGTGTGTGTGTGGTTGTGTGTGTGTGTGGTTGTGGTTGTGTGTGTGTGTGTGTGTGGGTAGGTGGGTGGGTGTGTGTGTGGGTAGGTGGGTGGGTGGGCTGACACTTTTTGATTTCTTGGCAAGTTTACGTTTAGTAGTTTGCCGTTAATTCCTGAAGGACCGTCACTTTACCTTGAAATGGGAACAATCGCAAGGCGGCCTGCTCCCAAATTGCCGACAGCTGTGTTTCGAACGCGGTATGCGGGATTACGAATTGGTTTCGTGACCCCTTTATCACAGAGAAGAAAATTGAAGAAAAGTGTCTCGTAAACAGTATAGTCTCGGAAACACTATAGTCTCGGAAATAGAGATAAGTTTGACATATTAAGAGTCGCGACGATGTGGACAGAACACTGGTGAAAGACGTGGAACCTGGAAGAAGAAGAAGAGGTCAAGCTGCACGAAGATGAATACATGACATAGCAGACACCTTGGACATGAGGGTGCATGAGGCGGGAGAAACGGCCAGGGATAAAGTGTGATTTTCTGCAAAGGATCTGTTACGTGATAGATATATGTATGCACGAATGATCATATTTTGTTTTATTTAAGGGATTGCTGACGCAGTTCATAATCCTGCATACCCGCGTTCAAAACACAGATGTGGGCGATCTAGCAGCAGACCTCCTTACGTTATTTTTAAAAAATGAAATTGTATATGTGCCGGTCGTTCAGAAAGAAATGGCAAACTACTCAATGTAAAGTTGCCCAGGAATCACGAACCGCCAAAAAATGCTGAGATTGACTGCTGCGTCCTGTAAAGGCTATGCAACTAACTGTTATATGGCGATATCTTCTTATCATAGAACAATCAGCATGCAATGGGTGATGTGGTCTATACCTCACCGGCCTTCATTACTTCGCAGAACATTTACTGGTACATATGTTAGGCTGGGTACAACTGGACACCCAGACAGAACATTTCCTGGTACATATGTTAGGCTGGGTACAACTGGACACCCAGACAGAACATTTCCTGGTACATATGTTAGGCTGGGTACACCTGGACACCCAGACAGAACATTTCCTGGTACATATGTTAGGCTGGGTACAACTGGACACCCAGACAGAACATTTCCTGGTACATATGTTAGGCTGGGTACAACTGGACACCCAGACAGAACATTTCCTGGTACATATGTTTGGCTTGGTACAACTGGACACCCAGGCAGAACATTTCCTGGTACATATGTTAGGCTGGGTACAACTGGACACCCAGGCAGAACATTTCCTGGTACATATGTTAGGCTGGGTACAACTGGACACCCAGACAGAACATTTCCTGGTACATATGTTAGGCTGGGTACACCTGGACACCCAGACAGAACATTTCCTGGTACATATGTTAGGCTGGGTACACCTGGACACACAGACAGAACATTTCCTGGTACATATGTTAGGCTGGGTACAACTGGACACATAGGCAGAACATCTCCTGGTACATATGTTAGGCTGGGTACAGCTGGACACCCAGACAGAACATTTCCTGGTACATATGTTAGGCTGGGTACAACTGGACACATAGGCAGAACATCTCCTGGTACATATGTTAGGCTGGGTACAGCTGGACACCCAGGCAGAACATTTCCTGGTACATATGTTAGGCTGGGTACACCTGGACACATAGGCAGAACATCTCCTGGTACATATGTTAGGCTGGGTACAGCTGGACACCCAGACAGAACATTTCCTGGTACATATTTTAGGCTGGGTACAACTGGACACCCAGGCAGAACATTTCCTGGTACATATGTTAGGCTGGGTACACCTGGACACCCAGACAGAACATTTCCTGGTACATATGTTAGGCTGGGTACAACTGGACACATAGGCAGAACATCTCCTGGTACATATGTTAGGCTGGGTACAGCTGGACACCCAGGCAGAACATTCCTGGTACATATGTTAGGCTGGGTACACTGGACACCTAGGCAGAACATCTCCTGGTACATATGTTAGGCTGGGTACAGCTGGACACCCAGACAGAACATTTCCTGGTACATATTTTAGGCTGGGTACAACTGGACACCCAGGCAGAACATTTCCTGGTACATATGTTAGGCTGGGTACACCTGGACACCCAGACAGAACATTTCCTGGTACATATGTTAGGCTGGGTACAACTGGACACCTAGCAGAACATTCTCCTGGTACATATGTTAGGCTGGGTACAGCTGGACACCCAGGCAGAACATTTCCTGGTACATATGTTAGGCTGGGTACAACTGGACACCTAGGCAGAACATTTCCTGGTACATATGTTAGGCTGGGTACAGCTGGACACCTAGGCAGAACATTTCCTGGTACATATGTTAGGCTGGGTACACCTGGACACCCTAGCAGAACATTTCCTGGTACATATGTTAGGCTGGGTACAACTGGACACCCTAGGCAGAACATTTCCTGGTACATATGTAGGCTGGGTACAAGCTGGACACCTAGCAGAACATTTCCTGGTACATATGTAGGCTGGTACAGCTGGACACCTAGGCAGAACATTTCCTGGTACATATGTTAGGCTGGGTACAGCTGGACACCTAGGCAGAACATTTCCTGGTACATATGTTAGGCTGGGTACAGCTGGACACCTAGGCAGAACATTTCCTGGTACATATGTTAGGCTGGGTACAGCTGGACACCTAGGCAGAACATTTCCTGGTACATATGTTAGGCTGGGTACAGCTGGACACCTAGGCAGAACATTTCCTGGTACATATGTTAGGCTGGGTACAGCTGGACACCTAGGCAGAACATTTCCTGGTACATATGTTAGGCTGGGTACAGCTGGACACCTAGGCAGAACATTTCCTGGTACATATGTTAGGCTGGGTACAGCTGGACACCTAGGCAGAACATTTCCTGGTACATATGTTAGGCTGGGTACAGCTGGACACCTAGGCAGAACATTTCCTGGTACATATGTTAGGCTGGGTACAACTGGACACCCAGGCAGAACATTTCCTGGTACATATGTTAGGCTGGGTACAACTGGACACCTAGGCAGAACATTTCCTGGTACATATGTTAGGCTGGGTTCAACTGGACACCTAGGCAGAACATTTCCTGGTACATATGTTAGGCTGGGTGACAACTGGAACACCTAGGCAGAACATTTCCTGGTACATATGTTAGGCTGGGTTCAACGGGACACCCAGGCAGAACATTCCTGGTACATATGTTAGGCTGGGTCAACTGGACACCCAGGCAGAACATTTCCTGGTACATATGTTAGGCTGGGTTCAACGGGACACCCAGGCAGAACATTTCCTGGTACATATGTTAGGCTGTGTGCAACTGGACACATAGGCAGAACATTTCCTGGTACATATGTTAGGCTGGGATCAACGGGACACCCAGGCAGAACATTTCCTGGTACATATGTTAGGCTGGGTCAACTGGACACCCAGGCAGAACATTTCCTGGTACATATGTTAGGCTGGGTACAACTGGACACCCAGGCAGAACATTTCCTGGTACATATGTTAGGCTGTGTGCAACTGGACACCTAGGCAGAACATTTCCTGGTACATATGTTAGGCTGGGTTCAACGGGACACCCAGGCAGAACATTTCCTGGTACATATGTTAGGCTGGGTTCAACTGGACACCCAGGCAGAACATTTCCTGGTACATATGTTAGGCTGGGTTCAACTGGACACCCAGGCAGAACATTTCCTGGTACATATGTTAGGCTGGGTACAGCTAGACACCCAGGCAGAACATTTCCTGGTACATATGTTAGGCTGTGGCAACTGGACCCCAGGCAGAACATTTCCTGGTACATTGGCACCAGGAAACGCCCAGGACAAATCTGGTACAATGTTAGGCTGGTACAACTGGACCCCGGAAAATTTCCTGGTACATATGTGGGCCCCGGGCAACTGGACCCCAGGCAGAACATTTCCTGGTACAATGTTAGGCTGAGTACAACTGGACACCAGAGAACATTTCCGGTACATATGTTAGGCTGGGCAACTGGACACCAGGCAGAACATTTCCTGGTATATATGTTAGGCTGGGTACAACTGGACACCCAGGCAGAAATTTCCTGGACATATGTTAGGCTGGTCCAACTGGACACCCAGGTAGAACATTTCCTGGTACATATGTTAGGCTGGGATCAACGGACACCCAGGCAGAACTTTTTCCTCCTACATATGTTAGGCTGGGAAACAACTGGACACCCAGGCAGAACATTTCCTGGTACATATGTAAGGCTGGGTACAACTGGACAACCAGGCAGAATATTTCCTGGTACATATGTTAGGCTGGGTACAACTGGACCCCCAGACAGAACATTTCCTGGTACATATGTTAGCCTGGGTACAACTGGACCCCCAGGCAGAACATTTCCTGATACATATGTTAGGCTGGGTCCAACTGGACACCCAGGCAGAACATTTCCTGGTACATATGTTAGACTGGGTACATCAGGACCCCCAGGCAGAACATTTCCTGGTATATATGTTAGGCTGGGTACAACTGGACACCCAGGCAGAACATTTCCTGGAACATATGTTAGGCTGATTCCAACTGGACACCCAGGTAGAACATTTCCTGGTACATATGTTAGGCTGGGTACAACTAGACCCCCAGGCAGAACATTTCCTGGTATATATGTTAGGCTGGGTGCAACTGGACATCCAGGCAGAACATTTCCTGGTACATATGTTAGGCTGGGTCCAGCTGGACACCCAGGTAGAACATTTCCTGGTACATATGTTAGGCTGGGTACAGCTGGACACACAGACAGAACATTTCCTTTTACATATGTTAGGCTGGGTACAACTGGACACATAGGCAGAACATTTCCTGGTACATATGTTAGGCTGGGTACAGCTGGACACCCAGACAGAACATTTCCTGGTACATATGTTAGGCTGGGTACAACTGGACACACAGGCAGAACATTTCCTGGTACATATGTTAGGCTGAGTACAGCTGGACACCCAGACAGAACATTTCCTGGTACATATGTTAGGCTGGGTACAACTGGACACCCAGGCAGAACATTTCCTGGTACATATGTTAGGCTGGGTTCAACTGGACACCCAGGCAGAACATTTCCTGCTACATATGTTAGGCTGGGTACAACTGGACACCCAGGCAGAACATTTCCTGCTACATATGTTAGGCTGGGTACAACTGGACACCCAGGCAGAAAAATTCCTGGTACATATGTAAGGCTGGGTACAACTGGACCCCTAGGCAGAACATTTCCTGGTACATATGTTAGGCTGGGTACAGCTGGACCCCCAGGCAGAACATTTCCTGGTACATATGTAAGGCTGGGTACAACTGGACACCCAGGCAGAACATTTCCTGGTAAATATGTTAGGCTGGGTACAACTGAACCCCCAGGCAGAACATTTCCTGGTACATATGTTAGCCTGGGTACAACTGGACCCCAAGGCAGAACATTTCCTGGTACATGTGTTAGGCTGGGTACAACTGGACCCCCAGGCAGAACATTTCCTGGTACATATGTTAGGCTGGGTACAACTGGACACCCAGGCAGAACATTTCCTGGTATATATGTTAGGCTGGGTACAACTGGACACACAGGCAGAAAATTTCCTGGAACATATGTTAGGCTGGGTCCAACTGGACACCCAGGTAGAACATTTCCTGGTACATATGTTAGGCTGGGTTCAACTGGACACCCAGGCAGAACATTTCCTGGTACATATGTTAGGCTGGGTACAACTGGACACCCAGGCAGAACATTTCCTGGTACATATGTTAGGCTGGGTACAACTGGACACCCAGGCAGAACAATTCCTGGTACATATGTAAGGCTGGGTACAACTGGACCCCCAGGCAAAACATTTCCTGGTACATATGTAAGGCTGGGTATAACTGGACACCCAGGCAGAACATTTCCTGGTACATATGTTAGGCTGGGTACAACTGGACACACAGGCAGAAAATTTCCTGGAACATATGTTAGGCTGGGTCCAACTAGACACCCAGGTAGAACATTTCCTGGTACATATGTTAGGCTGGGTACAACTGGACCCCCAGGCAGAACATTTCCTGGTATATATGTTAGGCTGGGTGCAACTGGACACCCAGGCAGCACATTTCCTGGTACATATGTTAGGCTGGGTCCAACTGGACACCCAGGTAGAACATTTCCTGGTACATATGTTAGGCTCCGTACAGCTGGACACCCAGACAGAACATTTCCTAATACATATGTTAGGCTGGGTACAGCTGGACACACAGACAGAACATTTCCTGGTACATATGTTATGCTGGGTACAACTGGACACACAGGCAGAACATTTCCTGGTACATATGTTAGGCTGAGTATAGCTGGACACCCAGACAGAACATTTCCTGGTACATATGCTAGGCTGGGTACAACTGGACACCCAGGCAGAACATTTCCTGGTACATATGTTAGGCTGGGTTCAACTGGACACCCAGGCAGAACATTTCCTGCTACATATGTTAGGCTGGGTACAACTGGACACCCAGGCAGAACAATTCCTGGTACATATGTAAGGCTGGGTACAACTGGACCCGCAGCAGAACATTTCCTAGTACATATGTTAGGCTGGGTACAACTGGACCCCCAGGCAGAACATTTCCTGGTACATATGTAAGGCTGGGTACAACTGGACACCCAGGCAGAACATTTCCTGGTACATATGTTAGGATGGGTACAACTGGACCCCCAGGCAGAACATTTCCTGGTACATATGTTAGCCTGGGTACAACTGGACCCCCAGGCAGAACATTTCCTAGTACATGTGTTAGGCTGGGTACAACTGGACCCCCTGGCAGAACATTTCCTGGTACATATGTTAGGCTGGGTACAACTGGACCCCCAGGCAGAACATTTCCTGGTATATATGTTAGGCTGGGTACAACTGGACACACAGGCAGAAAATTTCCTGGAACATATGTTAGGCTGGGTCCAACTGGACACCCAGGTAGAACATTTCCTGGTACATATGTTAGGCTGGGTTCAACTGGACACCCAGGCAGAACATTTCCTGCTACATATGTTAGGCTGGGTACAACTGGACACCCAGGCAGAACATTTCCTTGTACATATGTTAGGCTGGGTACAACTGGACACCCAGGCAGAACAATTCCTGGTACATATGTAAGGCTGGGTACAACTGGACCCCCAGGCAGAACATTTCCTGGTACATATGTAAGGCTGGGTACAACTGGACACCCAGGCAGAACATTTCCTGGTACATATGTTAGGCTGGGTACAACTGGACCCCCAGGCAGAACATTTCCTGGTACATATATTAGCCTGGGTACAACTGGACCCCCAGGCAGAACATTTCCTGGTACATATGTTAGGCTGGGTACAACTGGACCCCCAGGCAGAACATTTCCTGGTACATATGTTAGGCTGGGTACAACTGGACCCCCAGGCAGAACATTTCCTGGTATATATGTTAGGCTGGGTACAACTGGACACACAGGCAGAAAATTTCCTGGAACATATGTTAGGCTGGGTCCAACTGGACACCCAGGTAGAACATTTCCTGGTACATATGTTAGGCTGGGTACAACTGGACCCCCAGGCAGAACATTTCCTGGTATATATGTTACGCTGGGTGCAACTGGACACCCAGGCAGAACATTTCCTGGTACATATGTTAGGCTGGGTCCAACTGGACACCCAGGTAGAACATTTCCTGGTACATATGTTAGGCTGGGTACAGCTGGACACCCAGACAGAACATTTCCTGATACATATGTTAGGCTGGGTACAGCTGGACACCCAGACAGAACATTTCCTGGTACATATGTTAGGCTGGGTACAACTGGACACACAGGCAGAACATTTCCTGGTACATATGTTAGGCTGAGTACAGCTGGACACCCAGACAGAACATTTTCTGGTACATATGTTAGGCTGGGTACAACTGGACACCCAAGCAGAACATTTCCTGGTACATATGTTAGGCTGGGTTCAACTGGACACCCAGGCAGAACATTTCCTGGTACATATGTTAGACTGGGTACAACTGGACACCCAGGAGAACAATTCCTGGTACATATGTAAGGCTGGGTACAACTGGACCCGCAGGCAGAACATTTCCTGGTACATATGTTAGGCTGGGTACAACTGGACCCCCATGCAGAACATTTCCTGGTACATATGTAAGGCTGGGTACAACTGGACACCCAGGCAGAACATTTCCTGGTACATATGTTAGGCTGGGTACAACTGGAAACCCAGGCAGAACATTTCCTGGTACATATGTTAGCCTGGGTACAACTGGACCCCCAGGCAGAACATTTCCTGGTACATATGTTAGGCTGGGTACAACTGGACCCCCAGGCAGAACATTTCCTGGTACATATGTTAGGCTGGGTACAACTGGACCCCCAGGCAGAACATTTCCTGGTATATATGTTAGGCTGGGTACAACTGGACACACAGGCAGAAAATTTCCTGGAACATATGTTAGGCTGGGTCCTACTGGACACCCAGGTAGAACATTTCCTGGTACATATATTAGGCTGGGTTCAACTGGACACCCAGGCAGAACATTTCCTGCTACATATGTTAGGCTGGGTACAACTGGACACCCAGGCAGAACATTTCCTGGTACATATGTTAGGCTGGGTACAACTGGACACCCAGGCAGAACAATTCCTGGTACATATGTAAGGCTGGGTACAACTGGACCCGCAGGCAGAACATTCCTGGTACATATGTTAGGCTGGGTACAACTGGACCCCCAGGCAGAACATTTCCTGGTACATATGTAAGGCTGGGTACAACTGGACACCCAGGCAGAACATTTCCTGGTACATATGTTAGGCTGGGTACAACTGGACCCCCAGGCAGAACATTTCCTGGTACATATGTTAGCCTGGGTACAACTGGACCCCCAGGCAGAACATTTCCTGGTACATGTGTTAGGCTGGGTACAACTGGACCCCCAGGCAGAACATTTCCTGGTACATATGTTAGGCTGGGTACAACTGGACCCCCAGGCAGAACATTTCCTGGTATATATGTTAGGCTGGGTACAACTGGACACACAGGCAGAAAATTTCCTGGAACATATGTTAGGCTGGGTCCAACTGGACACCCAGGTAGAACATTTCCTGGTACATATGTTAGGCTGGGTTCAACTGGACACCCAGGCAGAACATTTCCTGCTACATATGTTAGGCTGGGTACAACTGGACACCCAGGCAGAACATTTCCTGGTACATATGTTAGGCTGGGTACAACTGGACACCCAGGCAGAACAATTCCTGGTACATATGTAAGGCTGGGTACAACTGGACCCCCAGGCAGAACATTTCCTGGTACATATGTAAGGCTGGGTACAACTGGACACCCAGGCAGAACATTTCCTGGTACATATGTTAGGCTGGGTACAACTGGACCCCCAGACAGAACATTTCCTGGTACATATGTTAGCCTGGGTACAACTGGACCCCCAGGCAGAACATTTCCTGGTACATATGTTAGGCTGGGTACAACTGGACCCCCAGGCAGAACATTTCCTGGTACATATGTTAGGCTGGGTACAACTGGACCCCCAGGCAGAACATTTCCTGGTATATATTTTAGGCTGGCTACAACTGGACACACAGGCAGAAAATTTCCTGGAACATATGTTAGGCTGGGTCCAACTGGACACCCAGGTAGAACATTTCCTGGTACATATGTTAGGCTGGGTACAACTGGACACCCAGGCAGAACATTTCCTGGTACATATGTAAGGCTGGGTACAACTGGACACCCAGGCAGAACAATTCCTGTTACATATGTAAGGCTGGGTACAACTGGACCCGCAGGCAGAACATTTCCTGGTACATATGTTAGGCTGGGTACAACTGGACCCCCATGCAGAACATTTCCTGGTACATATGTAAGGCTGGGTACAACAGGACACCCAGGCAGAACATTTCCTGTTACATATGTTAGGCTGGGTACAACTGGACCCCCAGGCAGAACATTTCCTGGTACATATGTTAGCCTGGGTACAACTGGACCCCCAGGCAGAACATTTCCTGGTACATATGTTAGGCTGGGTACAACTGGACCCCCAGGCAGAACATTTCCTGGTACATATGTTAGGCTGGGTACAACTGGACCCCAGGCAGAACATTTCCTGGTATATATGTTAGGCTGGGTACAACTGGACACACAGGCAGAAAATTTCCTGGAACATATGTTAGGCTGGGTCCAACTGGACACCCAGGTAGAACATTTCCTGGTACATATATTAGGCTGGGTTCAACTGGACACCCAGGCAGAACATTTCCTGCTACATATGTTAGGCTGGGTACAACTGGACACCCAGGCAGAACATTTCCTGGTACATATGTTAGGCTGGGTACAACTGGACACCCAGGCAGAACAGTTCCTGGTACATATGTAAGGCTGGGTACAATTGGACCCCCAGGCAGAACATTTCCTGGTACATATGTTAGGCTGGGTACAACTGGACCCCCAGGCAGAACATTTCCTGGTACATATGTAAGGCTGGGTACAACTGGACACCCAGGCAGCACATTTCCTTGTACATATGTTAGGCTGGGTACAACTGGACCCCCAGGCAGAACATTTCCTGGTACATATGTTAGCCTGGGTACAACTGGACCCCCAGGCATAACATTTCCTGATACATATGTTAGGCTGGGTACAACTGGACCCCCAGGCAGAACATTTCCTGGTACATATGTTAGGCTGGGTACAACTGGACCCCCAGGCAGAACATTTCCTGGTATATATGTTAGGCTGGGTACAACTGGACACACAGGCAGAAAATTTCCTGGAACATATGTTAGGCTGGGTACAACTGGACCCCCAGGCAGAACATTTCCTGGTATATATGTTAGGCTGGGTGCAGCTGGACACCCAGGCAGAACATTTCCTGGAACATATGTTAGGCTGGGTCCAACTGGACACCCAGGTAGAACATTTTCTGGTACATATGTTAGGCTGGGTCCAACTGGACACTCAGGCAGAACATTTCCTGGTACATATGTTAGGCTGGGTCCAACTGGACACCCAGGCAGAACATTTCCTGGTACATATGTTAGGCTGGGTCCAACTGGGCACCCAGACAGAACATTACCTGGTACATATGTTAGGCTGGGTCCAAATGGACACCCAGGCAGATTATTTCCTGGTACATATGTTAGGCTGGGTCCAACTGGACACCCAGGCAGATTATTTCCGGGTACATATGTTACGCTGGGTACAACTGGACACCCAGGCAGAACATTTCCTGGTACATATGTTAGGCTGGGTACAACTGGACCCCCAGGCAGAATATTTCCTGGTACATATGTTAGGCTGGTTCCAACTGGACACCCAGGTAGAACATTTCCTGGTACATATGTTAGGCTGGGTCCAACTGAACCCCCAGGCAGTACATTTCCTGGTGTATATATATTAGGCTGGGTCCAACTGGACACCCAGGTAGAACATTTCCTGGTACATATGTTAGGCTGGGTTCAACTGGACACCCAGACAGAACATTTCCTGGTACATATGTTAGACAGGGTCCAACTGGACATCCAGGCAGAACATTTCCTGGTACATATATTAGGCTGGGTCCAACTGGACACCCAGGTAGAACATTTCCTGGTACATATGTTAGGCTGGGTTCAACTGGACACCCAGGCAGAACATTTCCTGCTACATATGTTAGGCTGGGTACAACTGGACACCCAGGCAGAACATTTCCTGGTACATATGTTAGGCTGGGTACAACTGGACACCCAGGCAGAACAATTCCTGGTACATATGTAAGGCTGGGTACAACTGGACCCCCAGGCAGAACATTTCCTGGTACATATGTAAGGCTGGGTACAACTGGACACCCAGGCAGAACATTTCCTGGTACATATGTTAGGCTGGGTACAACTGGACACCCAGGCAGAACATTTCCTGGTACATATATTAGCCTGAGTACAACTGGACCCCCAGGCAGAACATTTCCTGGTACATATGTTAGGCTGGGTACAACTGGACCCCCAGGCAGAACATTTCCTGGTACATATGTTAGGCTGGGTACAACTGGACCCCCAGGCAGAACATTTCCTGGTATATATGTTAGGCTGGGTACAACTGGACACACAAGCAGAAAATTTCCTGGAACATATGTTAGGCTGGGTCCAACTGGACACCCAGGTAGAACATTTCCTGGTACATATGTTAGGCTGGGTACAACTGGACCCCCAGGCAGAACATTTCCTGGTATATATGTTACGCTGGGTCCAACAGGACACCCAGGCAGAACATTTCCTGGTACATATGTTAGGCTGGGTCCAACTGGACACCCAGGTAGAACATTTCCTGGTACATATGTTAGGCTGGGTACAGCTGGACACCCAGACAGAACATTTCCTGATACATATGTTAGGCTGGGTACAGCTGGACACCCAGACAGAACATTTCCTGGTACATATGATGGGCTGGGTACAACTGGACACACAGGCAGAACATTTCCTGGTACATATGTTAGGCTGAGTACAGCTGGACACCCAGACAGAACATTTCCTGGTACATATGTTAGGCTGGGTACAACTGGACACCCAAGCAGAACATTTCCTGGTACATATGTTAGGCTGGGTTCAACTGGACACCCAGGCAGAACATTTCCTGCTACATATGTTAGGCGGGTACAACTGGACACCCAGGCAGAACATTTCCTGGTACATATGTTAGGCTGGGTACAACTGGACACCCAGGCAGAACAATTCCTGGTACATATGTAAGGCTGGGTACAACTGGACCCGCAGGCAGAAACATTTACTGGTACATATGTTAGGCTGGGTACAACTGGACCCCCATGCAGAAACATTCCTGGTAAATATGTAAGGCTGGGTACAACTGGACACCCAGGCAGAACATTTCCTGGTACATATGTTAGGCTGGGTATAACTGGACACCCAGGCAGAACATTTCCTGGTACATATGTTAGCCTGGGTACAACTGGACCCCCAGGCAGAACATTTCCTGGTACATATGTTAGGCTGGGTACAACTGGACCCCCAGGCAGAACATTTCCTGGTACATATGTTAGGCTGGGTACAACTGGACCCCCAGGCAGAACATTTCCTGGTATATATGTTAGGCTGGGTACAACTGGACACACAGGCAGAAAATTTCCTGGAACATATGTTAGGCTGGGTCCAACTGGACACCCAGGTAGAACATTTCCTGGTACATATACTAGGCTGGGTTCAACTGGACACCCAGGCAGAACATTTCCTGCTACATATGTTAGGCTGGGTACAACTGGACACCCAGGCAGAACATTTCCTGGTACATATGTTAGGCTGGGTACAACTGGACACCCAGGCAGAACAATTCCTGGTACATATGTAAGGCTGGGTACAACTGGACCCGCAGGCAGAACATTTCCTGGTACATATGTTAGGCTGGGTACAACTGGACCCCCAAGCAGAACATTTCCTGGTACATATGTAAGGCTGGGTACAACTGGACACCCAGGTAGAACATTTCCTGGTACATATGTTAGGCTGGGTACAACTGGACCCCCAGGCAGAACATTTCCTGGTACATATGTTAGCCTGGGTACAACTGGACCCCCAGGCAGAACATTTCCTGGTACATGTGTTAGGCTGGGTACAACTGCACCCCCAGGCAGAACATTTCCTGGTACATATGTTAGGCTGGGTACAACTGGACCCCCAGGCAGAACATTTCCTGGTACATATGTTAGGCTTGGTCCAACTGGACACACAGGCAGAAAATTTCCTGGAACATATGTTAGGCTGGGTCCAACTGGACACCCAGGCAGAACATTTCCTGGTACATATGTTAGGCTGGGTTCAACTGGACATCCAGGCAGAACATTTCCTGCTACATATGTTAGGCTGGGTACAACTGGACCCCCAGGCAGAACATTTCCTGGTACATATGTTAGGCTGGGTACAACTGGACACCCAGGCAGAACAATTCCTGGTACATATGTAAGGCTGGGTACAACTGGACCCCCAGGCAGAACATTTCCTGGTACATATGTAAGGCTGGGTACAACTGGACACCCAGGCAGAACATTTCCTGGTACATATGTTAGGCTGGGTACAACTGGACCCCCAGGCAGAACATTTCCTGGTACATATGTTAGCCTGGGTACAACTGGACCACCAGGCAGAACATTTCCTGGTACATATGTTAGGCTGGGTACAACTGGACCCCCAGGCAGAACATTTCCTGGTACATATGTTAGGCTGGGTACAACTGGACCCCCAGACAGAACATTTCCTGGTACATATGTTAGGCTGGGTCCAACTGGACACCCAGGTAGAACAATTCCTGGTACATATGTTAGGCTGGGTACAACTGGACACCCAGGTAGAACATTTCCTGGTACATATGTTAGGCTGGGTACAACTGGACACCCAGGCAGAACATTTCCTGGTACATATGTTAGGCTGGGTACAACTGGACACCCAGGCAGAACAATTCCTGGTACATATGTAAGGCTGGGTACAACTGGACCCGCAGGCAGAACATTTCCTGGTACATATGTTAGGCTGGGTCACACTGGACATCCAGGCAGAACATTTCCTGGTACATATATTAGGCTGGGTCCAACTGGACACCCAGGCAGAACATTTCCTGGTACATATGTTAGGCTGGGTACAACTGGACCCCCAGGCAGAACATTTCCTGGTACATATGTTAGCCTGGGTACAACTGGACCCCCAGGCAGAACATTTCCTGGTACATGTGTTAGGCTGGGTACAACTGGACCCCCAGGCAGAACATTTCCTGGTACATATGTAAGGCTGGGTACAACTGGACCCGCAGGCAGAACATTTCCTGGTACATATGTTAGGCTGGGTCCAACTGGACCCCCATGCAGAACATTTCCTGGTACATATGTAAGGCTGGGTACAACTGGACACCCAGGCAGAATATTTCCTGGTACATATGTTAGGCTGGGTACAACTGGACCCCCAGGCAGAACATTTCCTGGTACATATGTTAGCCTGGGTACAACTGGACCCCCAGGCAGAACATTTCCTGGTACATATGTTAGGCTGGGTACAACTGGACCCCCAGGCAGAACATTTCCTGGTACATATGTTAGGCTGGGTACAACTGGACACCCAGGCAGAACATTTCCTGGTACATATGTTAGGCTGGGTACAACTGGACCCCCAGGCAGAAAATTTCCTGGAACATATGTTAGGCTGGGTCCAACTGGACACCCATGTAGAACATTTCCTGGTACATATATTAGGCTGGGTTCAACTGGACACCCAGGCAGAACATTTCCTGCTACATATGTTAGGCTGGGTACAACTGGACACCCAGGCAGAACATTTCCTGGTACATATGTTAGGCTGGGTACAACTGGACACCCAGGCAGAACAATTCCTGGTACATATGTAAGGCTGGGTACAACTGGACCCCCAGGCAGAACATTTCCTGGTACATATGTTAGGCTGGGTACAACTGGACCCCCAGGCAGAACATTTCCTGGTACATATGTAAGGCTGGGTACAACTGGACACCCAGGCAGAACATTTCCTTGTACATATGTTAGGCTGGGTACAACTGGACCCCCAGGAAGAACATTTCCTGGTACATATGTTAGCCTGGGTACAACTGGACCCCCAGGCAGAGCATTTCCTGGTACATAAGTTAGGCTGGGTACAACTGGACCCCCAGGCAGAACATTTCCTGGTACATATGTTAGGCTGGGTACAACTGGACCCCCAGGCAGAACATTTCCTGGTATATATGTTAGGCTGGGTACAACTGGACACACAGGCAGAAAATTTCCTGGAACATATGTTAGGCTGGGTACAACTGGACCCCCAGGCAGAACATTTCCTGGTATATATGTTAGGCTGGGTGCAGCTGGACACCCAGGCAGAACATTTCCTGGAACATATGTTAGGCTGGGTCCAACTGGACACTCAGGTAGAACATTTCCTGGTACATATGTTAGGCTGGGTCCAACTGGACACCCAGGCAGAACATTTCCTGGTACATATGTTAGGCTGGGTCCAACTGGGCACCCATACAGAACATTACCTGGTACATATGTTAGGGTGGGTCCAAATGGACACCCATGCAGATTATTTCCTGGTACATATGTTAGGCTGGGTCCAACTGGACCCCCAGGCAGAACATTTCCGGGTACATATGTTACGCTGGGTACAACTGGACACCCAGGCAGAACATTTCCTGGTACATATGTTAGGCTGGGTACAACTGGACCCCCAGGCAGAATATTTCCTGGTACATATGTTAGGCTGGGTCCAACTGGACACCCAGGTAGAACATTTCCTGGTACATATGTTAGGCTTTGTCCAACTGAACCCCCAGGCAGTACATTTCCTGGTATATATATTAGGCTGGGTCCAACTGGACACCCAGGCAGAACAATTCCTGGTACATATGTAAGGCTGGGTACAACTGGACCCGCAGGCAGAACATTTCCTGGTACATATGTTAGGCTGGGTCCAACTGGACATCCAGGCAGAACATTTCCTGGTACATATATTAGGCTGGGTCCAACTGGACACCCAGGCAGAACATTTCCTGGTACATATGTTAGGCTGGGTACAACTGGAAACATAAGCAGAACATTTCCTGGTACATATGTTAGGCTTGGTCCAACTGGACACCCAGGTAGAACATTTCCTGGTACATATGTTAGGCTGGGTACAACTGGACACCCAGGCAGAACATTTACTGGTACATATGTTAGTCTAGGTACAACTGGACACCCAGGCAGAACATGTCCTGGTACATATGTTAGGCTGGGTCCAACTGGACACCCAGGTAGAACATTTCCTGGTACATATGTTAGGCTGGGTACAACTGGACACCCAGGCAGAACATTTCCTGGTACATATGTTAGGCTGGTTCCAACTGGACCCCCAGGTAGAACATTTCCTGGTACATATGTTAGCCTGGGTACAACTGGACCCCCAGGCAGAACATTTCCTGGTATATATGTTAGGCTGGGTACAACTGGACACCCAGGTAGAACATTTCCTGGTACATATGTTAGGCTGGGTACAACTGGACACCCAGGCAGAACATTTCCTGGTACATATGTTAGGCTGGGTACAACTGGACACCCAGGCAGAAAATTTCCTGGAACATATGTTAGGCTGGGTACAACTGGACACCCAGGCAGAACATTTCCTGGTACATATGTTAGGCTGGGTCCAACTGGACACCCAGACAGAACATTTCCTGGTACATATGATAGGCTGTGTCCAACTGGACACCCAGGCATAACATTTCCTGGTACATGTTAGGCTGGGTCCAACTGGACACACAGGTAGAACATTTCCTGTTACATATGTTAGGCTGGGTACGACTGGACACCCAGGCAGAACTTTTCCTGGTACATATGTTAGTCTGGGTCCAACTGGACACCCAGGCAGAACATTTCCTGGTACATATGTTAGGCTGGGTCCAACTGGACACCCAGGTAGAACATTTCCTGGTACATATGTTAGGCTGGGTTCAACTGGACACCCAGGCAGAACATTTCCTGGTACGTATGTTAGGCTGGGTCCAACTGCACACCCAGACAGAACATTTCCTGGTACATATGTTAGGCTGGGTCCAACTGGACACCCAGGTAGAACATTTCCTGGTACATATGTTAGGCTGGGTACAACTGGACCCCCAGGTAGAACATTTCCTGGGACATATGTTAGGCTGGGTACAACTCGACCCCACAGGCAGAACATTTCCTGGTACATATGTTAGGCTGTGTTCAACTGGACACCCAGGCAGAACATTTCCTGGTACATATGTTAGGCTGGGTCCAACTGGATACCCAGGCAGAACATTTCCTGGTACATATGTTAGGCTGGGTTCAACTCGACACCCACGTAGAACATTTCCTGGTACATATGTTAGGCTGGGTCCAACTGGACACCCAGGCAGAACATTTCCTAGTACATATGTTAGGCTGGGTACAGCTGGACACCCAGGCAGAACATTTCCTGGTACATATGTTAGGCTGTGTCTAACTGGTCATCCAGGCAGAACATTTCCTGGTACATATATTAGGCTGTGTCTAACTGGTCATCCAGGCAGAACATTTCCTGGTACATATGATAGGCTGGGTACAGCTGGACACCCAGGCCGATTATTTTATTTTTTAAAAACATACCACTTCTAGAACATGACCATCGAGCCGGCAGGCCAGCGTGTTAAACAGTGCGTTAATGCAACACACACACACACACACACACACACACACACACACACACACACACGCACAGACACACACACACACAGCGGAGATTACTGCCACGTCATACACACACACACATAAAAGGTGGAGTTTGCTGCCACGTCACACACACACACACACACACACACACACACACTCACGCACACACATATCAACGGTGGAGTTTACTGCCACGTCCTGTACAAGATATGCAGCTAACTTTTTTTCTTTCTTCGATGTTTAGGTCTTGTAAAGTTTCAATAATGTTATTCTCTCTGACCACGATATTCTAAGAGTTGGACTGAGTTAAGTTGAGCTAAGAACTGACATCACTGCACACAGGACATTCCTATAAGCGCTCTGTCTGCTCGTTCAACAGCAGCGAAGTGTCACATTACTAATTTTTTCTACCGCTATCTGATTGGAAGTTTTCCTGGTCTTCCTTCTCAGTTTTGAGATTCTACCAGAACCCGTGCCAATCCCTAGCAATCTCATCCTTTCCACATACGAGTACTCAATCTGTTCCTCCACATTCTCCACCTGGTCCTACAGGCGCACTACCACCTCTCCCTTGTCCATTGGTAATCGACCACCAAGACGTGCATTCCCTGTCAACCTACCAGTCTGTTCATCTCCCCTTTAAAGGATCATGTAGAGCAGTGGTTCTCAAACTTTTTTGGCCCGTGCCCCCTTCACCGTATTATTAGAATGTCATCCCCTCACCTTTCGTATTTCCTCCCTTTCGTATTTCCTACCTAAAAATTTGGCCCGTTCCCTCATTCACCATATTTTCAGAACGTCATTCTCACCCCCCCCCCCCCCCACACCCCTCTTTCGTATTTCCTACCTAAAAATCCCCCCCCCCTTATTTTTACACTGTATACGTAATAATGGAAGCTAAATTTAATAGCACATACAAACAAGAAACAAGTCTAGACGTCCACATAAAACGTGATTTATGGGTCTACTTATTTATAAAATGAATTTTAGAAGGGTAAGACGCACAGAACCATAAAGTATGAAGGGAAAAACAATATCAAGTAATCGATTCTTGCAGTAACGCGATTTTGAAATAGTCTTAATCCTCCCCCCTCCCCATGGAAACCCTAAAATCCCCCCCCCCCCCCCCAGAGGGCGGGGGGATTCTCCACCGGTTGAGAACCACTGATGTAGAGGCTTTGGTGGTGAAGGTTAGTAGGGGTCTTAATGCATTGAGCGCTATGCCAGCAACCGGGGTAGAGCAGAGGATGCTTTACAGGCTCTTTTAGCAGTTAATAATTTATGTCATTGAGTATGTTTTGGGGCTGCTGACAGTATCAAAGAACCAGCTTAAAAAGGTTGAAGCGCATACAGAATGCCGCCAAGCGGGTGACCCTGGGGTGCACAATGGACCACCAGTTATATGCATGAGGCATATCCTGGCGCTACCAATGATTGCGGATAGGCATAAGGTCCTTCAAGCCAAATGATACCTGAGAGTTGTTGCAGATAGTGACCACATCATGCATATGCATTAAGCCATTGATATGGTTATGGGTCATAGACTAATACGGGGCAGGTCCTGGATGACACAAGCGAAAATACCTATACATCAGGTGTATGGTCTAGAGACCATCAGTCGTGAAAAAGAGTGGGTTAAAGTACTTGAAGACATGACGGACGAGATTCTAAGAATTGGTCTGTAATATTTAAGCTCAAAAACTCCAACTTTCTTCTGTAGCTATTGCGGAATTGTCTGTATGTTGTCATGGGGTCATTTTCTCAACAATTTACTTCAGAGTGTTTGCTGGTGTTGTGCAATTGATTCTTAATACCGTTTAATATCTGCATTGCTATGGTATAGTATAATTTGTGTGTGTGTGTGTGTTGTTTGTTTGTTTGTTTCTTTGTTTTTAGCGGCTTTTCTCATTCTTACATTTAGCTCGTGCAGCGTCTTATTAAGCATGCTGTTTTCGACGTCCAACTGTCCAGGATTTTCTAAAGCGCGTCCTTCATATTTTGAGATAGAAGACTATGTGTTTTATATCATCCTTACTTTATTTTTCAAATCTATACTGCCCAAGCGGTGAAACAAAGTAAGTCTACACGAACCAGAGGTGAGTCTCGTATTATCTAAGCAATCCTGCCCGCTCGTGATTTAAAACAAAAAAATGATCCTTTGCAGAGAGTTGCTGTCGACTCAAGGTTGATATTCTTCTTCTTCTACTGCGTTCATCCGGATTTTTTTTTTGTCCAGACGTGATTGCGTTGTGCCTGTTTACAGCAGAGCTGCGTTCTTGCGCCCTTAGGCCGACACATCCGACCTCTGCGGGCATTTTTTTGACCGGGTTAACCTTCCCTGGGTTGATATTCTAGGCTATTTTACAGTCATTAGTTTGCAGAATGGGGCAAGCAAAAGTCGCATTTAAAAAATGAATAGTGTCTTATGCAATACGTCATTATCATTGAATATAAGAAAGAGAGTGCTGAAATTCTATATAGAACCAGTTTTGCTGTATAGCAGTGAATCTTGGATGTAAATGAACAAAGTAAGAAGAAATTAGAAGCAACAGAGATGTCCTTCCTGAGACGAATGTTGCGAATTGCTTGGACTGCCAGAGTAACTAACGACGATTGCCTGAAACAGGCTAGTGAAACTAGAACATTATATACAATAATAAGAAAGAGAAAAATACCTTTCTTCGGTCATGTGATGAGAAGAGGGGCATTGGAAAACATCGTGATGACTGGGAAGATCGAGGGGAAGAGAGGCAGAGGCAGACCATGAGAAATGATGCTGGATGGATTGAGTCGGTGGCACGGAGGAATATCAGCAGCAGAGTTGATCCAGAACACCAAAGACCGAGATCTGTGGAGAGCCATCAACGCCTACGCCAGCCGGCACGGCACTTGATGATGATAAGTTTGCCATTGCTTTCCAACCGAGAATTCAACGTCTAAATCCAACTGACCGTGTTATGGAAAGAAACCACTTCCCAGATGTCAGCGCGCAGAAAGATTAAATGCGAACGGTGACAAATCCCTCGCCCACGCTAACCTCTCGGTGGTGATTACTGCAATTAAATATAAACTAAGTTGCGTCCCTTGCTATACATTCCGAATAACACTATCTATTTCTGATTGGTTGCCTTCGCTTGGGTTGAACTCAAGCGTAGTTCACACACGTGCTCTTACCTCTAGTGCAATTGTACTGATTTGTGCATGTGTATTAGTTTTCCCTAATGCCAGTGTTCCTCACCATTATGCGAACCCATTTCAATTTCAGAGGTACTTGTAATTTATGTCCCAACATCAAGGACGACAAGTCAACATTTTAGTCCAACTTACCGGTGTAGAGGTTGAACCAGTTAACTTGGCATCAGCACACAGGATGTTTAAGAACGAGTAACCGTATCAATTGACTTCTCGGGTCGTACGGCGAAGATCAAAATGTAGTCATCTGCTCTTGATTTGGCCAAGGCCACCAGTAGAGGCGGTCATCCGAATGACACACAGGGACGAGGGACCTTATGAGGCGGAACTGGTCCCTTGAGAATCGCAAGCCATTATTTAAAACAAAACCACATTGTATTTATTCAGCGATGCTGGCGGTCTATTTCTAATACATTGATTACCAGCGAATCATGGCATGGAGAAACGCCGGTATCAGAAATTATTCGCAGGACAAGAGGACATAGGCTGAGGCCAGACATGATCTTCAACGACTCACGGCATGAGCTAAAAGAAAGAAAGAAAGAAAGAAAGAAAGAAAGAAAGAAAGAAAGAAAGAAAGAAGGAAGAAAGACAGAAAGACAGAAAGGATGGAGGTAGGTAGGGAGGGAGGAAGGAAGGAAGGAAGAAGGAAGGAAGGAAGGAGGAGAAGAAGAAGAAGAAGAAGAAGAAGAAGAAGAAGAAGAAGAAGAAGAAGAAGAAGAAGAAGAAGAAGAAGAAGATAGATTTTCTTGTATCTGTTTAATCATCATCATCATCATCATCATCATCATCATCATCATCATCATCTTCCATTTTTGCCATCAAGCGTCATGGGGAGGAATAATTGGCGTTCCAGCGCCCGATGGGTGACACTAGTAGTGTCATTCCGTGTGATTGTACAATGTCTTTGATGTCGTCAATCTATTTTCTTCTCGGGCGTTCTCCTGATCTCGTGGCAGATCTTCTTTGATGAAGATATTTTAAATGCAGGTTTTTAAACATAGTTTATTTTAATATACTTGTATTGGTGTCCATTTATTTTTATCTGCTCATGAAGACGCCCATTTTTTCACTAGTGATTGTGTTGTTTTAAACTATTTGATTTTACTTTTCGTTTGTGTAGATTATCTCAATGATCAAACAGTAAGACTACGATCAAGGCAGAACAAAGTGAACTACGTAACTAAATCTTGATAAATGGCAACAGAAACTCGATTTTACTCAGCTTATCATAAGCGTATCCATTAGACGCGAATTTAACGAAATTGGAACATAGATTTTTCTGGTGCGTTATCGAACATCCCAGAGTGAAAAAATACCTCTTAGTTTAACATGTTACCACATCTGTAGTATCTGTCACAATACAACAAGTGATGCAGAGCCGAAATACAACTGTGCAAATACGCTTGGGATATCAGAGAGAGAGAGAGAGAGAGAGAGAGAGAGAGAGAGAGAGAGAGAGAGAGAGAGAGAGAGAGAGAAACAAATACCAGTTAATCAAGAGGCGAAGAAAAGACAGTTTCGTCGGACAAGACGCGGACTGAGATAACCTGGAAATAGTTTAACTTCAGTGTCGTGTCTGGTAAATGGTACATGAAGTAGAGCGAGACATAAAATACACAGAACCGAGAATTGGAGATGTATGTGAATAATATAGGGAAGCGATAGATGGAGCTGTGTTAGATTACAAAAGATAGAGTCGTTTGGAATGAGTTGGTTTGGACCTTTGCTAGAATGGGATCCTAAAGGACAGGAGTCAGAAAGAGAGAGAGGGAGAGAGAGAGAGAGAGAGAGAGAGAGAGAGAGAGGAGAGAGAGAGAGAGAGAGAGAGAGAGAGGGGGGGGGTGGAGAGAGAGAGAATGAGATTTCGAACACAGTGCATACAGTTGAGTTGTTAACAACGAGGTAATTAATAATCTCTTTTGCCCAATAACAGTTCCTTTGGGAACAATGATCCAAAGATTTCGTTCACTTCTGTTCGAAACTTGGTGGCACTGTATCAGGCCAAAGTTAAGTTGGCCGACAATAAGAAACGTTTCACTGTATGAAAGTAAAATATAAATACAAAGAGAAGCATGTCGACACCAGGAAACGTTCTCGACTTGCCTTTATAACTGTTGCATATATGCATATCATAAATTATGTTCAAAATCCAATTTATAAATGAATGGCACCTTACCGTTTTGATAGACAATAGTTTGTAAAATGGAGGTAAACCTCTCCATAGCACAACGCCTGAGCTGAATTTAAATATCGCGTGTTTGCCCATGCAGTATGATCCCTCTCTCGGCCTGCCTGGTTTACCCCAGAGGAAATCTAGCACAAATATTAGTTAAATCAGTGTTATAACCCAGTAGTGGGGCAAGCACGGACAGCACAATATAGACCTGAAACTGGACAGTTTTGAGAAACCTCTGAACAAAAACTAAAGCAGCTTTACATAACGGATCTAAAATATCCCTATAAACCCTTAACCAATTACTGCAGTCACTTTTACCTGAATAAAGAGAGCGCAACAGTAATAAGCTTCTTATTAATGTTACTATATAGTAGAACGGGCTCGGCGATTATAGATCCTGTGCTGCAGCAAGACTTCTATTACCCAATACAATATCAGATGTGAATACACGTAATTCTCCCAGTAACAACCTTATGTTTACTTCATGAATCGTCTTCATAAGACCGGGAATTTAGTCTCGTCTAGACTGGTTAAATTTATGGACGAGCGCTGTTTTCAAAGGAATCAATCGTAAGTAATAGATAGTAGGAGGTACAAAGAGTCGGTTATAGTAGTTAAATAGAGTTGATAACAGGAAAATAGAAGATAATAGTAGATAAATGGGAGATGATCATACGAAAAGTGGTAGGCAAATGGGAGTTAATAGTAGAAAATATGGAAGATATAATATGAAAAGTGGAGATAATGCATGGCATTAAGGAAATAATATCGAACGAAAATATAATAGTCGTAATATAGATATATATATATATATATATATATATATATATATATATATATATATATATATATATATATATATATATATATATATATATATGGCGAGTCATGACCGCCCACGCTTTCCGGCATGGCACATGATTGATTGATTGAATATAAGATTATAATTGGCAATAAATTGATTTTAGTAGGTAAAGAATGGAATATAGTGGTAAATAGTAGAGATGAGTAGGTAAATATGTAGTATTAATATAGGAATGTGCAATTATAGGTGACTGAATGGTAATAATACGTGAATTGGTTGTAAAGATAGATAACCTCTGGCAGTTAATTTTGTAAGCATGTGAAGTGATACTTCTTGTGTGCCACTTGACTAACTAATCATGAGGGGTGATACTGTTTTTCCTATCTAATTAGCGTCATCATATATCAGATCCTTTGCAGAACATGGCTGTCATCATGGCCCGCCGGAAAGTTTCTAAACTCTTGGCCAGTTCTCCGGCCTCATGCAATCTCAGGCCCAAGGTGTCTGCAATGGTCTGTGTGCATCTTTGTACTGGTCGACCACTGTCTCTTCTACTATGCCATTGTGACGTTTGAATGATAAAATATTTCAGTCATATTTCTTCTATGTTCAGATCTTGTAGAGTGTCCGTATTTTTATCTTCTTGGTCCACGGTATTGTAAGAACTTTCTCTGTAAGGTTTTAGTTCTAAAGCCACGTTTGTTTTTAGTGATTTCAAGATGTTCCAAGGGGTCTTCTTGTGCATTAGTATGTGCACAATGGTATGTCAATACAATATTAAAGTGTTGCATATCCATTCAGGACGGACGTTGCAATCAACCCCAGGCTGATTTTCTAGGCAATGTTATGTAGCGTGTCAACGCTTTCTGAATGAGAAGTCAACGCTTTAATCCAACTTAATGCTGGTGTAAGGGTTGAACTGCCTTCCTCCCCATCAGGACATCAACGTGTGACAAATTGACGTTCGCATATAGTAAGTTCGAGAGCATAATAGATGAACAGAGGACATAGTAAAACGGGAAATTATATGAGAAAAAACGGGAAATTATATGACTTAAGTAACTATTAGTAAGGGGGAGGTGGTCGTGCGCTTGTGGAACCAAGTGGAGAAGGCGGAGGAACAGATTGAGAACCCATATGTGGAAAGAATGAGATTGCGGGGGGGATTGGCAGGGGTTCTGAAAGAATCTCAAAACTGAGAGGGAAGACCAGGAGAACTTTTAATCAGACAGCGGTGGGTACGATTAGTAGTATGACTCTTCGCTGGCTGTTGAACGAGGGGACGGAGCACGTATGGGAATGTCCTGAGTGCAGTGATGTCGGTTCTTGACTCAACTCAACAACTCAACTATTAATAATTGACAGAATGACGACTGCTGTAGATAAACAGAAAAGAGTTGATTAACACCGAGCCAATTTAATTAGTAAACGAGGACTAACAGTAAGTTGAACCGTATATGTGGCATTGATAGCTAAGTCATCATCATCATCACGTTTGCCGTCAAGCGCCGTGGGAAGGGATAATTGGCTCTTCAGTGCCCGATGTTTGGCACTGGATAGTGTCAAGTAACTTGTGATATTAATGGTTTCAAAGTGTCAATAAAATCATAGGAAAATGCGAATACTTAGCTTTTCTCAAATAGCACAATATAAATTAAAAACAATGTATTTCATTAGTGAATTTAAAAACAGAAGCCATAAACAATATGATTTATCGCCTGACATATCTCGCTGCACGTCACCAGGTACACACTGCGGGTTATACATCATATGATGTGAATACATGAATAATACTGTGGCTGAAACACTTAAAACATATACTTACAGGTATTGTTCGAATTTGGAGCATTTTTCATATCCATGGTAATTTCAAATTTAAAACTATGGCACGTGTCTAATGAATTAAGTAAAACCATGGCCCATTTACACTTTTTTTTGCATATCCCTTACAGGACGTTGCAGTCAACATTAGCATTTTTCAGCTGCTGTTGATGTACTATGCAAAAATACGCTCAGTAGTTTGCCATTGCCTTCTTAGCGACCGGCTCACATATCCCGTAAGTTACCAACGCGGCGAGAACAGCTACCGATTCTCGCGCAGGTTACGTTACTCACGAGAATATACTGGTTTACTGAGAAAGACGTTAACCCCTAAGCTAGGGAGACCGACTCACTACTTGTGTCTTATTGGGTATATGGTGCTAGCCCTATTTATAGAAAAACCGGCACTTGATGGGTAATGTGGTCAACATCATGCCGATCGCTTTACTCCTCAGAACATTTTTAGGTACTTTTTTAATGTTTCGTGGAGCTGGCAACCAAGGTTAATTTTTATAAATCTGCCTGGATAGGAGAAGATATAACCGCGTTCTTCACAAGAATGGTATCTCCTACTTTCTCCCCACGCACTGTTAAGAAATTTTTTATCCCAAATTATGCTGAGATGAGCATTTCTTGAAACCACATTGAGGTGGTCAATATTCTTTATTTCTAACGATTCTCTGATTTTCCTCTTATAAGCGTTTGTCTCTTTCCCTACTATCTGTGTGTTTTCTATGTGACGTCGTAGTCATACTTGTACGGCTCCAACTTCATGGCAACACCCCATAACTGTTCAGTTCCCCTGCCAGCAAAAACACAAGAAATGATATCATTGTCCCATGTGAACTTGTGAAGGAAACAGTAGCTTCGACAAGACCAAATTGCCAGAGCATTATGAAAAGTTGTCTTTAACACGAATATGCAGTTCATTAACGAAGAAAACAGCAGTCCGAACAAATTAAGATCTCGCACAAGCATTATCGCACAAGCACACGCCTCAATGCCGGCAACTAGTCATCCGCCATTTTCCGAATTTGCACATCACAACACAGCTACAGTGGACACAAACAAAGATCACATGGAAAGAATGTCACAGCTCACAGTGTGGTGCCTAGCAATCAACTCACTGACTGGGTCCTGCAAATCCAAACATCTAAAAGTGCAATAGGAAAACGTGGTCCCTGAGACAATCAGCTCTCCAGGGTTTTACTAGCCTGTCTGTCTGTTCGCCATGTATTTCCTTTCTATGTGTGGAGTGTATGAATTGGAGCATGAAGGCAACGGTAAACCAGACAACTTCTACATGTTTTCTGGTCTCTAGACTGTTCCCTGAATATGCGACCTGTTTCATTGTTGTATGGAAAACACAGGTTGAGAAAAATCGAACAAGAGCAAGGCAGAGAATGGCAATCATGAAAAAGCTTGCTGGTACAACGTGGGGAGCAGATGAGAAAGTTCTCAAGAAGTTATATACTGGACGGGTGAGGCCAATACTGGAATATGGCATTGCAGCTTGGGCAACAGCAGCTAAGTCAAACTTTAACAAAATAAGTAGAGTCCAAAACCAAGGAATGCGAATCATAACTGGAAGCTTGAAGACAACGCCTATTAATGAACTAGAAAAGATCACTTGTTTACAACCAATGCAGGACAGAAGAGATAGCAGAGCCCAGCAACAAGCAGAAAAATTTAGAAGATTGACAGACCACCCTATGTATAACAGGATTTAATGGTTTTGGAAAAGGAAGACTGAAGCGTAGCAACTTTGTAGAAACTGCAAAACGAAAGATTAGGCAGATCCCATACTTAACATATCAACAGTCAAGCCCATTTACAATGCACACAACTTCCCAGCTTGGAGACAGCAGCAACTGCCTGAGATGATAGAAAACATTCCTGGTATTGAGAAAAAGAACACTCAGCATGAAACCGAAAGAAGAGAAATAACCCTAAACTACATAAAAGAACATTACCCAAGCAGCAATTGGACCCATGCATATACAGATGGATCAGCCAAAATTCAATAAGAATGGAGGAGGAGGAATTCTCCTAATTTAAAAAATGGAGTGAAAAAACACATTCAATGGCAACTGGAAAATTTTCAAGTAACTTCAAAGCGGAGGTAGAGGCTCTGAAAACTGCAGCAGAAATGCTCCTGATGGAGGAAAATAAAGAGAAGCAAATAGCTATCTTCACAGATGCAAAGTCAGCTGTCTCAATACTGAAGAGCAATAACAGCACAGAACTAACTGACCTAAGAGCAGCACTCCATGGTCTATGCCAGAAATCCAAAAAAGTTGTAATACAGTGGATCCCATCACATTGCAGTATACCTGGAAACGAAGAGGCTGACAGACTGGCAAAAGAGGGCGGACGACTACCACAGCCTGACATAGACATAACCTATAATGAGGCAAAGAGGTTGATAAAAAGCACTTATAGAACCAAATGGGAATCAGAGCATCCAGGCCATCAGAAGGATGATGCATATTACAAACTCGACCGAAGAGAACAAGTAGCAATCTTCAGACTCCGCACAGGACATAACAGGCTGAAATACCACTTGTTCAATAAACTAAAGATAGGAGATACCGATGAATGTAATTGTAGAACTGGAAAAATGACAGCAAAACATTTGCTGCAGGATTGCCCAACGTATGCAGAACAGAGAAAGATATTTTGGCCCACACCTGCTTCATTTGAGGACAAGCTCTATGGAGATATCAACAAGCTAAAGTTGACCGCAGCTTACTTAAACTACATACAGGTTGACATTTAAAGGTGCATGAAGACCCAGAGGCATGAAATGGAATATTGCTTGGATAGCAAATCCATTATGTGGAAAGTCCAAATCGAAAGCTCGCTGTGTGGGCTTCATAAAAGGTGGAAAAGTGTCCTAGTGGCACGAAATGGAATATTGCTTGGATAGCAAATCCATTACGAGGAAAGTCCGAATCAAAAGCCCATTGTGTGGGCTTCATAAAAGGTGGAAAAGTGTCCTAGTGGCATGAAATGGAATATTGCTTGGATAGCAAATCCATTACGTGGAAAGTCCGAATCAAAAGCCCACTGTGTGGGCTTCATAAAAGGTGGAAAAGTGTCCTAGTGGCACGAAATGGAATATTGCTTGGATAGCAAATCCATTACATGGAAAGTCCGAATCGAAAGCTCACTGTGTGGATGTCATCTGCAGACTGCATACTTCTGGTTTCCGGAAGAACAGCCTATGGTGAACGGAAGGCCCAATATACGGAAGTGAGGCTAAGCAGCCATGTGCTGGACGTGACGATTCCTTGGGTGAGCCCAGTATCAGAGCGCTATGTATCGGCTCTGCAAGTATGGAAGCCTCCTTGGATGGCGGGGAATGCCCATGGTCTGCCCCTGCCTTCCCTTGAGGGCTGACCAGGATCTTTGGCTGTTCTATATGGGCCAGCTAGGATGGGGGATAACACCACAACAGTGAGAGTCAAACGTCCTAAGAAACCCCCGGGAAGGTTAACCCGGTCATCAAATGCCCGCAGAAGTCGGATGTGTCGGCCTAACGGCGCAAGAACGCAGCTCTGCTGTAAACAGGCACAAAGCAATCACATCCGAAAAAAAACTCCGGATGAACGAAGAAGAAGAAGAAGAAGTATACATTTTACAAGGTGACAATAAAATGAAGTAAACAACTCTTGCGGGCAATTCTTTAGTCTTGTAGGTACTATATTATTGAATCTCTATTTAATTGTATCTGTACTGCTTGCTTCTCCGTTGCGAAGGCGTTACGGAAGCAGTTCGTAATCTCGCATACCGTGTTCGAAACACAGTTGCCGGAAATTTGGCAGTAGACCGACTTGCGTTGGATTTTTATGAAATGGTATGGGTGCCGGCCGTTAAGAAAGCAATGGTAAGCTACTGAACGTAAACTTGACAAGGAATCACGAACAGCCAAAAAATGCTGGGGTTGACTGCTACGTCCTGTAAAGGATATACAATTGACTTTTTAACTACTTGCTGCAATTTGCAGTCTTGTATATGTGTTATAGTCATGGTAGTTTAATGCCAAACTTCTACTGCGTGTTACTATGACCGTGTTTATAACCCACGTTGGGTCTCTTGCAGCTCATAGTTTCGACTCCCATTGCACTCTAGTCGTTTCTTAGGAATAGCCGGTTCTTTTAAAAGCCACATTTTTGTTTCGTCTAGAGATCTTTGTGTTGTGCATAGACTCTCTCTCTCTCTCTCTCTCTCTCTCTCTCTCTCTCTCTCTCTCTCTCTCTCTCTCTCTCTCTCTCTCTCCTCTCCTCTCTCTCTCTCTCTCTCTCCTCTCCCTCTCTCTCTCTCTCTCTCTCTCTCTCTCTCTCTACGATGCCCTTGACAATGCCAGTCTTGGTTTACATTGGATACGAGGACTGCCTAATAGATACTGATCTGTGTGCGCTGCCTTTATGTCACAATTTATTATTATCTCGTTCAACTTTTATTTATGTATAAAATTGTAAGGTCCATTATTTTCCATTTCTATTGTGAACTTTCTGAAAATATTATGAATGCCACGTTGTTTTTCCAGGTTTTTGTTTTCGTTCTAAATTCCATGACTCTACTGTAAATTCATCCCCGTAAAGTTACCAAATGTCTTTTTTGTGACAGGCAGGTCATCGTTTTTTTTTTCTCGTTTGTCCCTTGTTTTATACAAGTTTTGTAGAGTTTAGGGAATGATGGAGAGTCAACAGCCACTCCAGGTTTTCTTTCTGGCTATAGAAATTCTCCTCTAATGAGACGACTATATTCATAGCGCATAAATGTGTTAATGTTAACATGTGCTCTATATTGGGGCGTGTCCTTTGTTGCAGTGAATTGTTTCTCTCATGATGTCCCTCAATTGACTACAGGTAAGAACATTCCTGTTAACAGAATTGGCTTGTAGAATTACGTGAATGGAATGCGAGATTATTATTACGTAATCTGTTCCTTGAATCTCAAACACGGGAGGCCCACTAAATGTGTAATTTGATAATTTAGGGTGAATTGTAAATCACTTCGTATGGCGCAGATACATTACGAGTTAGGGATACTTTAGTGTGAATTTAAGTGTATCCA
>JACEFZ010023995.1:57500-118841 GCA_014155875.1 Cepaea nemoralis | reverse complement strand
CCCGGGGTGGGGGGCTGGACCTGTACTGGAGCATCACATCTATGGAGAGGCAAATTAGGAGGCAACCAGGTCATGTCATGGATCCACATAGCACACTCGCGAAGTCACACCTTCCGTCAGATGTGACTATGTAGCATATATATATATATATATATATATATATATATATATATATATATATATATATTATATATATATATATATATATATATATATATATATATATATATATATATATCCATAGCACTAAGCCTGGGCTGAATTGTATTTACCATGTGTTGCCCATGCAGCATGATCCCCCTTTCTCCGCCTGCCTAGTGTACTCCAGAGGAAAGGTAATATCAATACATCTGGAACAAGACAAGCTGCAGAAGCTGTCGTGTCGGCAAATCAATGCTCTAACTGTCCACCTGTCGAAGCTTCGATCCTAGACCAGTTGTCAGCCAAGGCTTAGGGCCTGGTCTGCTCTACCATGACGTTTAGTCTTTAGGTTGCATTTACTCACACCTGGATAAGGCTTGTACCCTCCTAATTGCGCCTCTCCGCCCGAAGCCGTTGGTACAGTGTGGGGTGTCGGGTTTGGTAAACGCCGTTCAACATTCGGCGCTAACAGAAAGCAGGTAGTACCGTCTTCTGTCAAACGGTAGCCCAGTCATATCTGACTAAGACTACTATATACTATTTTATTTGCGTTTGCTCGCTTTCAACTCAAGCGTAGTCCAAACACATGATTATTACGTGTGGATTAGCGTTCCCTATTACCGGTGTCCCTCGCTATCAGATGAACCCACTCCTTCTTTAGAGGTACTTATAATTCACGCCCCCAAGTCAAGGACGAGAAGCCAATATCTGTCCCGTAAATTATATTCCGCACATAAACAAACTTTGAAATCTGCTGTACAATCTCCAGAACACATTTTTTTTAAAAATTGGGTGGACATAATGATAAGGTTATATGTTAAATCTCATCATTTTTCCTCAGCTGGTTACTTGGATATGGAATTTTATATTGGGGCAGACAAAAGTAAACAGACTATAACATTTAAAGCAATCCCTTCTGGCTCCCCTCCACCACAATGACAAACATGATACATTCCCCGTGGGGATGGTTCTTCGGTACCCTATCGGGAGGGCAGTCTCTGCATCAGCCTCTTCCTGATACATGCTAGTCTCGTTCATGGCTCAGGCGGCCTGACTGTCAACACAATGACGTCAAGGGTTAGAACCGAAGTCTCCCAGAGACCTTCCAACCAGCCGAATAACCAAGCAAGCAACTAACCAACCGCCCTTTTCCGAAAAGAGCTACTGCCCCAGGATAATGAGGTCACGGAAGTATACCATCCTGCGTTAAGTGGTAAAAAATCCACAGCATCTACAATGTGAATTAAGCCAAGTCTCCCCGGTTATAGTATGTCCACATTTGTTTGCCTTCATTCACGATCAATTATTTTGAAAACTGTCTGTTGCATCGTTATGAAATTTTTCCAACCGTCTTATATTTACCCCCTCCCAAGGAATATGTCTTTGATAGGTCCAAAAACAACTTAAATCATTGAAAGCGGCGACATTCCTTTGATGTTTTGCTGAACAACTAGTGATTTCTCGCTAACAAAGTTATTTTTACGGTAATGTGAGACCTGCCAATTCTGATGACACACAAAGGCGTATCCGGATTCGTATGAGAGTGGGTACAATGAAAGAACTAGCTTAAAATCGACAGGGTCGGCTGCATTGCACCGGGTTTTTATCCCATATGGCTCAGTTTCTTTCCGCAGCGCGGAAAGCGTCGCACAAAGCACGAACTCTGTAGTTCCAGCGACGACCCTCGGGAGTCTCCGAAAAAATGCACTCGTGAAATGAAGGACGCGGCCCGGAATCGAACATACAACCTTCGGAGCCCTAGTCAGACGGCTTGACCACTTCACCATGGAGAATCCCGAGAGGGGTGCAATGTGTAATATTAGTAAAGACAGAGAATTTACAGAGGCACGGGGTAAATAATTTGTAAATTAACAGGAAAGAAGAAGGACTATATTTCTTACCTTATTTTTCATTTCCTTCTTGTTTCTTCAGCTGATGCTGATGCTGTAATGTTTAGGGCCTGCAATTCGTCTGAATAGTTGGAGCAAAATATCCCAGTAAGTGTGTACGTAGATTAAGGTCTGCGATCTGCTCAGACCTTAATCTGTGTCGGACGATTCCAGTAGGTTGATGATTGCTCTCGGTTGCATAAAATTCAATCCATCCTTTCTCCAATAGTCCTCTTCCTCTTTCAACACATGGTCCTGACGTTTTTTCCAGTAACTTTTATCAATAGTTAATAGCGCGGACAGACAGACAGACAGACAAACAGACAGACAGACAGACAGACAGACAGGTAGGTAGGTAGATAGGTAGGTAGGCAGAAAGGTAGGTGGGTGGGTGGGTGGATGGCTGGCTGGCTGGCTGGCTGGCTGACTGGGTGGGTGGTTCGGTCGGTCGGTCGGTCGGTGGGTGGGTGGGTCGGTCGGTCGGTCGGTGGGTGGGTGGGTCGGCCGGCAGGCAGGCAGGCAGACAGACAGATATATCAGATAGATAGATAGATAGATAGATAGATAGATAGATAGATAGATAGATAGATAGATAGATATCGGTCGGTCGGTGGGTCGTTCGGTGGGTGGGTCGGTGGGTGGGTCGGTCGGTGGGTCGGTGGGTGGGTCGGTCGGTCGGTCGGTGGGTGGGTCGGCCGGCAGGCAGACAGACATATAGATTAGATAGATAGATAGATAGATAGATAGATAGATAGATAGATAGATAGATAGATAGATAGATAGATAGATAATAATAATAATAATAATAATAAGTCTTTATTTTCAAAGGGTTAAGAATTGGGCACGCAGGCCCGTCTGACATTCTGCCCTTCTTCTCTATTTCCTCTCATACATTCTTTCATTCAACATCACTTATGAAGCAACTTTTGACAACAAAAGAACATTAAAACGCATGAAAAATAATCAATAACAAATGACTCACTGAGGCAGTGTTTAACATGGGCATTATAAATACCTAAGGAGGGTGTAACGTGCCATACATAGGGAATGTTTTTTGGCTAGTTGTCGTTTGAGATAAGTTACCATTATTGTCTTTTTTGTGTTATTTGTTATGGGGGCATGTAGTCTGTACTAAGGTAGTGTTCAAACAGGTTGCGAATGTATGTATCATGATTGGTGGTGTCTTTGATTTCTTGTGGAAGATTGTTCCACAACTGAGCGGCAGAGTATGCTAAGCTTGTTTTATATAAGTCTATCCTAGGTTTAGGGACATGAAGTATATTTAGTCGTTCGCTATGTCTAGCGTTATATTTAAACAATGGCCAAAGGTAGCTTGGAGCATTTTGAAATAGGATTTTGTGAATTAGTTTGGTCTTATTAAAAAGCAGGCGCTTGTGGAGTGGCAGTAACCGGAGACGTTTATATAGGTTAGCATTGTCGGTAAGCTTTTCACCATTAATTAAACGCACTGCCCTTTTCTGGAGTGAATATAGACGTTTTGTTATTGATTTGGAGCATCCATCCCAGATTGTGGAGCAGTAATCAATATGTGTTTGTATATGAGAAGTATAGAATATCTTTCTTGTGTTTTCGTCAAGGAAATTTTTAATTTTGGCAAGTTGATATACTTTTTTGGCTATTTGTTTAACTAGAGTATGAACATGTGAGTTAAAAGTTAGATTTTGATCTATGATAACACCCAGTGTCTTGTGCTCGGTGACACTTTCTACAGGCGTGCTGCCAATGTGCAGCTGAAGAGTTCTCTGCGAGTTTAGAGTGTGAAGTCTTTGCCTGGTTCCTATTAACATAGACTTTGTTTTAGTAATGTTAATTTGCATGCGGTTTGCATGACTCCAGTTAACTACACTATTTATTTCCTGTTGCAAGGATAATTCTAGCACATTACGATCAACAGCGTTTGTATATACTGTGCAGTCATCAGCAAATAGATCGCAGGGACGACGACAGATTTAATGGAAGATCATTTATATAAATGGCAAATAATAGAGGGCCAAGAATAGACCCCTGAGGTACTCCAATATTAATGGTAATGGCTTGAGATAAAACTTTATTGTGTGATACTACTTGCTTTCTGTCTAATAAGAATGATTTTATTAATGTCACTATATTAAAACTTACTTTCATTGTTTCTAGTTTTTTAATTAGAATAGTATGATCTATCATATCGAATGCTTTCCTAAAGTCTATAAACACCGCTCCACATAGAGTATTGTTGTTAATATTTTGATGCCAGTTTTCTATCATGTTTGTTAGTGCCGTATGGCAAGAATATTTTGGCCGAAATCCTGACTGGCTGTCAACTATCAGTTTATGGCTAACTAAGTGATCTAGTGTTGTTTTGTGGATGTGCTTTTCTAGCGGTTTGGATAATGAGGATAATATGGAAATTGGTCTATAATTACTCATGAGACGATCGTCTAGAGGACCAGCTTTTAAATGAGGATACACTTTAGCGATTTTAAAGGCTGATGGGAAGTGACCTCTGGTTAGACATTGATTATATATAAAAGTTAGTGACTCGCAGATCGCCGGTGCAGCATGGCGAAGGATCCGACTACTAATTCCATCTAGTCCTGATGAGTTATTGTTTTTTAGATTACGGAGATGAGTAAATACTTCAGTTGTCGTCATTAGCGGTATGTTGGAGGAAATGTGTCCATAGCATTTGTTCTCACAGAATGATGATAATAAAGATATGTCATGAGGCGCATCTGGTATTGCAGCCTTCAGTTGGTTTATGTCGGACTGAAAGTATCTACTGAATTGATCACATGTAACCTGATTTGATGGTAATGATTGAGTTGATTTGTGTTTGTTTGTCAAGGTATTAATTGCTTTCCATATATCTTTAGTGTTGGTTTTATCTATTACTATGTTCTTAAAATAGTTTTTCTTTTCCTTCCGAATAACATATTGAACTTTGTTTCTCAGTCTACGGTACATAGTTAGATCTCTATTTTTGTGAGCCCTGTCGCGATCTCTCATAAGTTCAACTACCTCCTGTGTGATCCACGGGGGCTTTGTGTGATGTTTAACACGAACTTCCTTAAATGGAACATGTTTATCAAATATACTTAGAAAGGTCTTTAGCCAGTGGTCCAGAGCATCGTCTGGGTCAGGAAGCTGGTAAACATAATCTAGAGATGAGTTGACCAAATCTTGTAAGAAGACGTCTCGATTGAAATTTTTGTAATTTCTATATTTTATACTTATATGTTTGTGTTTGGGAGTTTTGGTGCCCCTTTTCGACCACGTGCAACATACTGGATAGTGATCGCTCATTGCATTGATAGGTACACTACATTCTGTGATGTTATCAGCACACGTAGTATAAATATGATCTATAAGTGTTGCAGATGATTTAGTGATTCTAGTGGCTTGTTTGACTAACTGTTGGAAATTATATGACTCTATTATGTTTTCCCATGTTTTGTTTGATTTGTTAGCGTCTATGTTGAAGTCACCTAGCAATATTATTTCCCTAGCATTACTAAAGACTACATCCATCATAGTGGTGAATTTTTCATACCAGATATTTCCTGCACTGGGGTTTCGATAAAAATAGCCAACTACTAGCGGTATGCAATTTTGAAGCTTAACCTCTATCCATACACACTCAATCTCACAGGTTTCAAAGTCTAGCCTGCGGTGGGCGTTAAGCGAGTTGGAAATATAAACTGCAATACCCGTCTCTTGTTTCTGATAGGGATCTCTTCTAATGGTTTTAAAACCTCTGATAGCGATGTCATCATCTGAGATGTTGCCATTTAATCGACTTTCGCTAACGCCAAACATGTGAAAATTTTGATTAAGTATAAGTGATAGTTCGGGCAGCTTCCCTAATAGATGGCATATGTTTATATGCCCGATTCTGAGCCCATTATTCCTGAGCCAGTGTTCGTACTTATTAGACATTTCAACAATGCGTAATCACAAGTTTAAAAGCAAAACACACACACACAAAGTGAATACAACTTACGTCCCTTATTACAAACACACTCTAAAGTACAGAGAAACAGTAATATCTCTGTAAATATATAAAAATACGTACACAGATCCGTAAGGAAGAGCAGTGAAGACCCCCTCACTCACCGTGAAAACACAATTAGAATTATTATAAAAGCTATACAGCTAAGTACTATCAATTAATATAAAGTCAAAACCAGTCAATGTTTGTAATAACTTATAACCTAATACGTTACTAGATCAAGTTATAACCAAATATGCAGATAAACGTTTAAGGAGAGGCTCTTTCTTGTACCGAGATCCGGTGTAGCTTTGTCCTAAGTTGCTAGTAAATACCAGGTTGTGTTGGTTGTTGGTATAGCGACATTATAAGTGCTTGACGAAGTGTAGCTGGGCTATACCGTGTGAGGTGCAACCATTCTGGATTACAATTAAATGGGTACTGATGATGTCTCATGGGTATGTAATGACTACCAACTAGAGCCTCTGGTTGGTGGCTAACAGGAAGTTGTGCTGGCACGTCGTTGTTGCTGAGAGTCGGATCCTTTCTGGGGAGAATAGGAATCATATCTTCGTAATTATTACCCTCCTGTGTTTTTGGAGTATGCAATGGCAATCCTGACTGTCAGCCATAAGCAGATAGAAAGGATGGAAAGGATACAGAATGAAGCTATGCGCATTATTCTTGGATGTACAAGAGATACAGCATGCAGGGCGATGCGCTACCTTCTTGATTTTCCAACCATTGAAGAGAGAATGCAAGTTTGCAGGGCACGTGCCTACCTCAGAATTAACGCAAACACACAGCATCCACTGCATAGTGAAATTAGGAAGGTGAAGGGCAGCAGGTTAAAAAGAGGACGGTCGTGGATGGGTCAAGCCGAGGACATTCTTCAACAGGTGTGTTCACTTGAGGACTTAGAACCTGGCGAGGAGTGGGTGCAAGTGCCAACAGACTTCTGCACATCCTTTTCAGTTTGCATCCAACTAGATAGAAAATGCAGACAAGAAAATCCGGCTGCTGTTGAGGCTGAAGTACAAGCGTTGATTTTCGAGAATTCGCTAGACAGTGACGCGGTCATCTACACAGATGGGTCGGTCGTCCGACATGTGAGAAGCTCATGGGCCTTTACAGCTCGGGCCGGAGGGAGAATTGTGAAGGAGGACTCTGGTGCTTTCACTGAAAACCACAAGTAGCCTGACCATGGAAGTCATGGCAGTAAGTAAAGCAATAACATGGCTCGAGACACAGACATTCATTAGGGCTTATTTCCTTAGCGACTCAATGAACATGATCAAGAGGATAGAGGAGGGGTCGATCCGAAGAGAATGGTTGCTGCCTCTGAAGCGGTCTCGGCTGGCAAAGATTAGTTTCATCTTCGTGCCAGGGCATGCGGGAGTACAAGGAAATGAGCGGGCTGACAAGCTCGCAGGTGAGGCTACTGTTGAGGGCGGACGCGCCATGGACCAGGCTGACATTCTGAATGCTCTACGAGAAGTGAGACTTTTGCAAGAACCAAGTGATGACTGTGAATCTACAACAATGGCCAGACTGCGAGAGCAGCAAATTAAAAGAGGGGTGGCCAAACAAGAACACTACGCAGGAAGCCAAAGAAGATTGATAAACCAACACAGAACTGGCGTCGTTAGCCGCTACGCGCTGCGGGATTTGCTGAGGAGGGGATCCGAGCACTTATGGACTGAATGGTCCGATGTGCAACGAGGATGATCTGTCGACTAACTAACTAACTAACTAACTACCCTCCTGTGTGAAAGACGACGTATTTAACGGACTTGGTGTTGTGGTAGTGTCCCGTCTGGTTTGGATTTCAGGTGCAGTGGTTATGAGTGGTCTGCACACTTCTGTCCTATTTGTACTTGATGTGACGGGAGTATGTCGTCTGGCTTGAGTTTCAGGAGTAGCTAAAAGTGTCCGGCGCGATCCCGTATTGGATGTATGGTATGTCCGATCTGGATATTTTAAATTCTTGGCGAGAAAACTGGTGCCCAATGTAGATAAATGTATGTGATCCTTGTAAAGACTCTTTTTTGGTGCACCAGCCTGTGAAGTGAATGATGCTGTATTGTTGATGAATTGTATCTTGTTTTGAGAACAGAACTTCTGCAACATGTTGTTATTTATGTCAGCTAGACGGCGCTGTGTCCATAACTCGGTGATATGATGGAGGAGAAAAAAATGGATGAGTTAGGAAAAGTGTGACGTAATCCGTTCAAGAGTGCCAGCAGTTGAGACCCTGTGATTTGTTGGTTGTTCATGGTGTCGGTGATGCCAATATGTACGCTTGCCCTTCTGACACTATGATTAACAGCCAACCTGCTAATCTTGTCTGTTAGCCGGTCTACACCAGCCCCAGGCAGTGGGATTATTGAAACAATGTCTTTGTCTGATGTGGCCATCCTGTCGCTGTATAAACCTTTCATTAAGGAATCGCCTAGTATAATATGTGTACAGTCAGGTCGTGCTGTCTGTACATGTTGGTTGTCAGCACGTCTCGACCGTTGTTTCATCCATTTCCGATTATCAGCAGTCTTTATGTCTCCATGTGGTTCTCCCGATGTATCTTGTTGGCTTGTCTTGCCCGTTTGCAGCATGTTAAAGCACTGTAAGTTTTCTGGTGACTTTTCTTGAAGTACTTCAAACCTATTGCTTATTTTGACGTCAATGGGGTAGACTGCTTGTTGTTGTTTATCTTCGTCTGCACATTGAGGTGTTTGTTGTTTTTTATCTTCCTCTGCGCGTTGAGTTGTTTTCATAGTGATTATCTGTTCTGGGTGGGATTGAGCTTCCCCAAGATTTCCCAAGGATGAAGCGGTTGCTTGAGAATTACATGCTTCTTCGGTTTGGTTTGTAGAGGACGCATTCTGTAAGATTTGAACTGTATTTCTCAGCAGCAAATTTTCGTCTCGCAGGAGTGCGACTTCTGTCTTGAGAGCATTGTAATCACTGCTTATCTTGTTGTTTGCTTCAATGTTGGTTGAAACAGTGACAATGAGCGCCTTTAGTGATTGTTCTAGTTCCTCAATGCGCTGTTTACAGTCGCACGAATGTCCATTGATAATTAAGATGCTATTGTTATCTGAGGCAGGTACTTCTTCAACAATGTCAACATTGGGTTCTATGTTGTTTTGGATACGCTCCATTGGGTATTCAATAGCCAAGAGCGCTGGTGGGTTGGCAGGCCTCGTGTTGATTTTGTCATGTACACTCATCGTATGAGTAGATTCGGTGAATGTCTGTGTCGAGTTTTCAAGTTCAACAAAATCTACTTTTAGCCAGGAATTAATGTTTTCATTACTGCCCTGTGTCATGAGTTTATTTTTACTGCGGTACAAATGTATCGTAATCACTGGCGTCGTAATCAGATCCTCAACGTGGGCCCCGTGCTTATCTTGCCTGTGTTCAATTAGTTCAAGCCTGTAGTAGTTGAGTAGGCAAGTTCGGAATGCCTCATAATAGAGTGTGTTGTTGAAGGAAATAGTAACACACTGTCCTGAGTTGGTGTGTTTGACGACTAGGCCGTTGGGATTTATGCACTTGGATAGCTTATTCTTCACGGCCCTCTCTTTGTTTAGTGTGTAAGTTTTATTGACAGCCGATCGTAAACCTGAGCGAGTCCTTTCACCATTCACTTCCAATACGGAGCACTCTCCTTCCCCTGACATTATTGCATAATATTACGACTAACTAAACTTGAAGAACGCAGCAATCGCATTGTTATCTAGCCACGCCGCGGGCAATTTGAGGTCCCGTGGTTGTATCTGACACGCCTCGTGTAGATAGATAGATAGATAGATAGATAGATAGATAGATATCGGTCGGTCGGTTGGTCGGTCGGTGGGTCGGTCGGTCGGTGGGTAGTTCGGTGGGTCGGTCGGTCGGTCGGTCGGTCGGTCGGTCGGTGGGTGGGTGGGTCGGCCGGCAGGCAGGCAGACATATAGATTAGATAGATAGATAGATAGATAGATAGATAGATATCGGTCGGTCGGTCGGTCGGCCGGCAGGCAGGCAGGTAGGTAGGTAGATAGATTAGATAGATAGATAGATAGATAGGATAGATAGATTAGATAGATAGATAGTGTAACAGTATTAGGTATTATTGGGATCTAGTGGGAAACTCAGATACAGCACGATTGAGCATTGAGACTGAAAGGGGTGGGAGATGCTCAATCGTGACGTATTATGTTGTTATGGTGAGTCAACATCCGATAGTCCAGCTGAGAAGACACGGCTTGTCATCTTGAGAATAAAGTATAAAGTTTTAGTCCTGATCCAGTCTTGTTACTTCATTTGACACTGTTAAAGGAGTAATAAATGGTGAAACAAAATACTGGTTTGTATGACAAGACAGTAGGGAAGGCTAAGGGACGAAGACCGAGAAAGAGAAAGAAAGTCAGACGTTTTAGGGACGACTATAGGAATAGAGCCGACGTGTTTGCAGTAAACTATGGTGAGTCTGATGAGGGAACTATTATTAGTGTGTCATCGGAAGACGAGATGGGAAGGTACAAACGTTACGTAAGGTACACAGAAAACAGTGAACAGACTGACGTAAATAAGAAATTTAAGAAGAAGAATAGTGATAGACAGTTAGCGGAAATTTATTCAACGACAGAAAGTGACTTAAGTAAAATAGAAGATCTTAGGACCTTAAGACCTGAGTACTTTAGTAACTTGACAACAGATAGTGAAGATGACATTATAAGTGAAAGACGGGTTAATGTATTGAGAGACAGTGAAGTGTTCAACTTGGACACACTATATGACTAAAATAGAGTAGCTACAGCGTAGAATTAGTAGAGGGTGAGAGATAAACTAAGTATTAGAAATAGAGTGACTCAGAGCTATGACGTGAAGTCCGAAATAGTTTTGTTTGTTGGTTTGGGAAGAAAGAATAGTATTGTTGACAGGTGAACCGAGACGGTCTGGTGAGGAGATATGGATTGAAGAGGAACTGAGTGTCCTGTGTGTAAAATAGCCAGTTGAACGTGAGAATAAAAGTAATAGACTGTAGAAGTGAATGATTGAAAAATACGAGTTACGTCGTGCTTGCGGAGAAAGAAGAAAGTTGTTGTGTGTGGAGAAGTATAGAATGATAGTTACGAAATTAGGGATCTGTTGGAATGAGGTTTGTTTTGAAGAGATAGTAGATAGTGCTGTGAAAACAATAGAAGTTGCGAGATTGTCATGTATAGGGTCTGACCTTCGTATAGAAGTAGAGATATAAGAAAGCAGTGAATTGAGAGAGTCCTTTGGAATAGTTCGTCTAGTTGTGCGGTGTTCGTACGTGAGTATAACTATAGTCGAACAGTTGTTCGTCGTAAGGAAGGAAGTAAGAGAGAGGTGTGATGACGTCCCCTAAGTGAAAGTACATAGATAAAATGTAAGAGTGGCGTTGATATGTTTTATGTTAATGTGTGTAGAGGAGATAAATACGTGTAGATTCTGGTGAATGATTGCTGGAATGTTGAATTGGCGTCTAAATGGTTCGGTTTTGAAGTAATAATGTAGACACGTTAGGTTGTCGTTTTACGAGAGTAGTCGTGAGATGAGAGCGAGGTGGTGTATCATTGTCCGTGTGAATATGAGAAGAGTGATTGATAAGTCCAGAGAATTGAATAGCCTTGTTACACCTGTTGTCAATATCAATTGTTTCGTTTCGTTTAGCGGAATTGTTGTTGTTTGTTCTTCTTTAGCTATAGTCCTCGCCTCTGTTTTGTTTGTGCTAAAGTGTGATGTCTTTTGTTTGGAATGTGTGATCTTGGAAGGAAATTATAGAAGTCGTATGACAGGTTGACAGAAAGAGAGTTAATATTCTGACTGACGTTTCACAAAACATCTTTAGTATTTTTGACAGGAACATGCCGAAGCAGGAGTGCCTAATACGGAGATGTGAGAAAAATGAGGTCCGTTGTCAGTTATCAGGACATGAGTTGCTGTTCTGAAAGAATCCCGATAAATAGGAGTGAAAGATACGAAGATAAACAAGGTGAGGTAAATGAAAATTAGAAAGGGTGTTCCGACTGGTTTGACTGTCGTCACGATGTGAAAAGGATAGGAGAGACTTGAGGTAATGGTGCTGAGACACAGAAAGTACTGATGCAAAAGATATTAATTGCTTCGGATAGACGAGAAATTTAAAAGTTGAATTAGTTATCAGGACAGGAAGTAGATGTATTGGTGATAAGTCTATAGTAAATAGACAAAGTTTTGTTGGACGTAGGAGGATGAAGATACTGTAGTTAACAGTAGTGATTAAGAAGTTTGGTACAAAGCCAAGGGAAACAATTGGTGTATCGAGCCACAGGTACAGTTTATATTGACGGCTGGTACATTGAGATGACATTGGAATAATCCCCACATAATGGAATAAATGTGTCGACCTGTAGTTTACAGTGCTGGATTAAGAGGATATTTTAGATGTGATGACGTATTAGGAGTGAGGCTGGAACAAGATAGAAAATTGTGAAGGGAGATAATCAATGTTTGACTTCCAGAAAAAGGAATGGTCAGTTGTTGAGTAGTGATTTTGCTTGGAGGGGAACAAGTATGGTTCCGCATTATGATGATCTGTAGATAACAGATAGATATTTGTATATATGTATATACGTATTTTGGCATTAATGCTTGGTATTGAGTTGTTTTGACTTGGCTAAATAGATAGGTGTTACATTGGTTAGCAAAGGAGACCAATGCTGCTGGGTCACTTTGCGTGGTTAATTCTAAGAGAATTATATTTTTTTTTGAAAACCTTCCCTTTAGTGAGAAGACAGTTGTATTTATTGTAATTGAGCTTACAATGCCTCATATATATAAAGTTAATTTTGCTTGATTTGGTCCTGTAAAATTGATTGTAATTATTTTAGAGTAGGGATATTGTGTCCTTAGACTTTCATCTGTAAACTACTGGTCCGTAAAAGAGACCAGTAGTATTAGGTAACAATAGAATAGGATGTATGTTGTATCATCATCACCATCGTCACCATTATCATCATCATACTTTTAGTTGAGTTGAGGGGAAACAAACATAAATGATTGTTAAAAAAATTTGGGGGGGGGGTTTGATGTCCTGTTGTGATTTGATTTCAATGTTTTGTATGTTAAATAGTAGTTAATTAAGTTATATTTAAATTACAGGGTTTTGTCGAGAATAAAGACAATACAGGGGGCTTTAATTAGGACCCTTCGTTCAGAAAGTAGTAACATGGTTGGTTTACATAGTTTTGTCTAGAATAAAGACAATACAGGGGGCTTTAATTAGGACCCTTCGTTCAGAAAGTAGTAATAAACTACTGTGAGCTAATAGAGAGACACATTCTCTTTGTGAAGAATAACTTCATGGGTGTATATTGCTAGGGATAATCAGCATAGTGAGGTTGATGGGCTTATGAAGAAGAAGAAACATATACCGCATTAATTAGAAAAATATGGGATTAGAAACCACATGGGAGAAGAAAAGATTAATGAATATATTCAGTGGGGTAAAGCTGAGAAAAGTTTTGAACATAGTTTCCGGGGGTTCAGAAGAACCATGATATACACGAGATTGCGGGGTTATAGAAGAATAAGAAAATTACCCCAGAGTAAACATGAATTGGATCCATGTTTGACTAGACACTGTAGATAACAGTACAATAATAAAGAGGTGTTAGGGTGTAAATGAGAAAGGAACATAGGGGAGACATAGTGACATGAGGTGTTTGTGGGTCCGTAATAAAGGGGCTGAGATAAAGTTGATTGCAAGCAGTCACAGACATGAGTGGTTATTTTTGCTGCTGGGGCTTACGGCTTGAATTATGAATTGGAAGATTTTAGAGAGGCATTGGGTTACATGGACTGGGCAAGATGTAAGTGTTTATCCCTTTGGGAGTATTAAGCTTCTGAGATAGAATAATAAGTGGGTTGCTAGAGGAATGTATATAGTGGTCAGATTACGATGTTGTGTTTGTTGATTGACATTCCGAAGTTACTGGTGTCTGTAATAAATAGACATTTAAGGAGAGGTTTCAAAGTTACTAGGTTGCTGTTGATAACGGCATAACTGGAGGTTTTAGTAAATATGCCCATAAGAAATGGTCATTATAACTGAGGTATAAGGGAAGATTAGCTATGCGGTTATGAGAGGAGGTATGTTGGAGGAGGTCTTAAGGGATAACAGATTTTTTTTTAATTGTGTCCTCGAAATGTGTTCTGTGGTTAACAGTAAAATGTGAGGTTGAGGTAAAGTAGTGTCTGTAATATATAGACACTTAGAAGTGAAGAATAATTTTTGGTGATTGGTATTTGAAGCTGTAGATAGCAGCGTAAACGTTACCATAATGAGTGGTAAAGGTGTGGGATTTAGTTGAGTGTGGTTTTTAGACTTTATTACATAAAGTCTCAAATGACATAGGAGGGTAAAGGAGTAGGGTTTGGAAAAGGGGGTGTGTGATGTAGCTGAATGTGGTTTTTGTGTGGAAGAGTTCTACTGCTTCTTTTAATTACCGGTGGCCACCGATTCTTTATCTTCCTATCGTGTGAAAGTGATTTCAGGTTAGTTGAAAGTGGGGGAATTAGTAGTGTTGGTGATAAGAATAAGGAGTTGGTATCAGCGTTTGAAGTAGAAAGCGGATTGCTTATTGGAGTGGAGAAGGAGTATTTAAGAAAACGTGTTATGGTGTTATGATGTATTATATAAAGTGAATTTGAAATGTTATATGTAAATATGTTATGTTTGGTTGAAGGACCAAGAACAAAGAAGAAGTGGGTTGACTATATAATGTTGGGGAAATAAAAAGGAAAGAAGGACTGGTTGGATTAACCGTGGTAAAAGGCGAAGAAGAAGTATATGGGGAGGTTATTGGCAGACCATATCACTGGGAGAAGAGTAAAGGATGTATTGTTTACTCAAACTTGGTTTTAGCGAAGGTTAGAAGACAAGGAGGGAATAGAGCAAGGGGATTAGGAGTAAAGATTTTTCCTTTATAAGGAAAATTCTTTAATTAACATGGGGAGGTGTAACAGTATTAGGTATTATTGGGATCTAGTGGGAAACTCAGATACAGCACGATTGAGCATTGAGACTGAAAGGGGTGGGAGATGCTCAATCGTGACGTATTATGTTGTTATGGTGAGTCAACATCCGATAGTCCAGCTGAGAAGACACGGCTTGTCATCTTGAGAATAAAGTATAAAGTTTTAGTCCAGATCCAGTCTTGTTACTTCATTTGACACTGTTAAAATAGATAGATAGATTAGATAGATTAGATAGATAGATAGATAGATAGATAGATAGATAGATAGATAGATCCCCACCAGGAGCCGGGCCGAGCCAGCTAGTTTATTTATATAATCACGTTTCATGAAAGAACCCATATTTTGACGACACCTCTGAACTACCCCATATAAATTCCCTCAGTCTGCCAAAAGCGAAAACCGCGCAGACAAAATTCAAAAACAGCGGGGATATGTCTTGCTGAAGCGGTAATACTCTTAAAATGATGGAATGCATGCGGGGGGGGGGGGGGAGGCATAAAATATATACCGCATATAAAGAAACATTGAAATCTGCTGTACAATCTCCAGAACAAAAAATTTTTTGTTGGGTGGACATAATTATAAGGTTATATGCTAAATCTCATCATTTTCCCTCAGTTGGTTACTGAGATATTGAATTTTATATTGAGGCAACAACAACAAAATAACACACTATAGAAGTGAATGTCCGCAAGCCCAAGCCAGCCCCCCCCCCCTTTTTCTGGAAAGCTTAATGGATTAGTAACTGCTTGCAAAAATAGTAGGGTAACTAGTCACAAAGTTCATAAGCTAATACGCCACATGGTGTTGATAAAGAGAGTCCTTTTCTTCTTATGCTTTCTAATTTGCACTAATATCATATTACATCCTTGTAAATGGGACAATTCTTAAACAAGTGAAACGGTACAAATATCTCGGAACAATCATACCATCTGTTGAAAGTCAAGTCTTAAACCATTGAAATGGTACAACTATCTCGGAACAATCATAACATCTGATGGAAGACAATTCTTAAACAAGTGAAACGGTACAAATATCTCGGAACAATCATAACATCTGATGGAAGACAATTCTTAAACAAGTGAAACGGTACAACTATCTCGAAACAATCATAACATCTGATGAAAGGTGCCTTGTTAAAGATGACAGCAAGAATCGCTATGGCAAAGGTAACCTTTTGCAAGATAGAAGACATACTGACCAATGAGAAAAGATCGTTGAAGTACTACATATAGAATAGATTATGTTGTTATATACACGTGAAACATAAACAATAAGCAGACAAGCTGAGAACAATCTAATGACAGTGGACAAGTGTTTTTTTTGGGGGTGGGGGGGGGGGGGGGGGGTGGGGGAACATTAAAAGGAGAAATAAACTGAGAAACAGTGCCAGCTGGCAAAGTTGATAAGAAACGAAATATGGAAAGGCAGAGACTAATACCTGGATGACCTGGCCACATGGCAAAATGGGAACGAGAACAAAGATCAGACTCAGTATTCCGGTGATCACGCTAGATAGCGAACCATGACAACACACGCTTATCAGAGTGGCACATGATTATGATGATAATGATGCATTTCCACGTCTTCCCTTTACTTCTTTGAGTGCCAATGAATTGATTGTCCTGTTATTTCAGTGATCTGAACGGTTTTTTCCTGCGAGTGTTATTTCAAGAATGGTTTGTTAGTTTTTTAACAAGACTTTATTTGTTTCAGTTGACGTAGGTAGGACTTTGGGCATTTATAACTGATTGATTTTGCCAGAGGTCGTGACTCCGAGCAGACAAAATGTCAATAAAAGTGATCTACTCAAACTTCTCCGTGTTGTCAGTAGCAATAAGGGAGGACACTCCAGCGACAGCAGAAGAATGCTGACTACTGTACTAGACTAGAAACTAGAAACCGTAGAAAATAAAGAATGATTCGAGGGAAACTACCAACTCCTTAATCAGTCAATGTTGTTAGAATTGTGGGGGTTTCTACTCTGTATATACAAACACCAAGAAAAAGGCCGATTTCACTTTTTTTTTTTTTTTAAATCACACAGGGTCCTCTACATTAAAATTAACTCTTTCAATCCCAGATTATTTCGCAGCTTAAGAAGGAAATTGCTACTAACTATTTAAAAATAAATAAATAAATAAAAATAACTAAATACATGAACACAGATTAAATATTACAATACTGCCACATGGCGTTTAGACAGAATGACGTCATCGGAATGGATGGTAGAAAACCATATAGGGAAAATCCACTCGGACACGAAAGTGGACGTCAACAAAGAAATCCAAGGAGAATGTGGAGGACGTAATTAGACAGCAACGGGAGAAGCTGTGATGGTGATTTCGAACAAGGACGTGTTTTTCTAAGGATCTGTGTGAGGTGACCTCTGGACGCCATGATATGAGTCAGGAGAGGGATCTGTTGATGATAATACTGCAGTGAAGTAACCGGGCGAAAAAACCTAGAGTGGAATTACAGCTTAAATGGAATCAGTGGATCAGGGCGTCAAGCAGAGCGCAGTAGACTGGACACTCATCGGTGGATTAGGAAAGTAGGTGCCGACCCTGTTTATAGGGGTCAACCTACAGGTCTGCGTGAGTTTAATGTTCACATGTCTGCTACAGAATAAACTTCTGGTAGCGCTTTGATATCTTGACTTTTGCCGTTGATTATCATTGTATTCAAGGTAAGGACGCAAGTTAATTCCTCGTCCTTCGTTGCTGTTTTGGGTACTTCAATTTTAATTCACCGCAACAGACGTCACGAGGCTATATATCCCTTAGAGCCTCATTTGCATCGGTCCTGCAACCACTTTCCGGTTAAGTGTTTGGTGGACTGCTGGACCGATCGATGGATGTTTTGTTAGTTTTGGGCCTGTAGGAGGAGACAGTGAGGAGGAGATTGGCAGTAACGGAGTTGTGGTTCCTGAGACAAATGTTGTGACAGTGAGGGCCCTACGGGCCCAAAAACTTAAAAAACATCCATCGATCGGTCCAGCAGTCCACCGAACACTAAACCGGAAGTGATTGCAGGACCGATGCAAATGAGGCTCGAAAGGATTTGCGTATGTTCCGGTGAATAACAATTGAAGTACCCTGTTTTGCATTATTATGAGTTAATACCTCGACGGTTGCCGGTGTAGGCACTTCGAGGCATATGGGGGTCGTCACTGGACTCGCTGCATAAAGAAAATTGTCAACACGAAATTCCTGCCAGATTCAGTCAGCTGAGCGTAGAAACATTTGCACGCCAACATCTTGAGTTGCACCGCACTACACGAATCACACACAAAATGGAGACGAGCAGGAATAGGTAAACTGGAAGATCATACAGTTTGCAAGTTACAACAGTAAGTTAGAAGTTTATATTTCACAAGAACAACAAGAAGTTTCTTCACAGAATATCGCATTCTTTATCGTCAAGACTACACATTATACGCGCACCATTTGAAACATACTGTCCACGACGCTATAATAAGGAAGAAATAACGATAAAACATTGCAGACTGTAAACATTGAAGTATGTAATTATTACTAACATATCAGACTTCGTGGGACAATGCAAACTACACAGTTGACACGACACACTGACACGCAAACGTCAACAAAGAGAATGACACCACACACGATTATATTTGCTGCCGACACTCTGTCATAAATTCACTATCGGCGCAAAGGACATTTGATACGTCTATAGACATTATTTATTGTACATGTCTGAAAACGTGCTGATGTCGGATGTTGGAGGATGTTATACACTACCATGAAGATTACCTTCGCCACATAGATTGTCATCTCTCAAGGAAGTTTAGGTGTGACATTCAATTGGTCGCTACACGTTAGATATCACATCAGGACTTATTATATATACTCTTATTCTGATACTGATACCCTGAGGCCAGGACATTGAGACAACGACATTTCAGGCATCGCCGTCAGTATCACTGACTTTTTAATCCCTGAAACAGCATTTCGCTTATCTCACAGTGACAGTTCAATATATTAGACTGACACCTCACTGGCATAGGATCAACGGACACGAAGTTGCGTCACAAAATATTGTGGTCTACATTACACATGGGACATTATGGATGTTGTGTCCGGACAGTAGAGCTGTAATCTACTCATTACCACATCAAGAGTCGACAGGACACTACATTAACACGAGTCGGATCGACAGGAAGTGTTTCGAGCGTGATACGAAAGTGAGTCACGCATAACTGAACTCGACATTCGTTGGGGGACTTACTTCCGAGGCCCGCATCAAACACTCATCGTCCAGCCTAGCATCAGAATAAGGCTGTTACATTGCATCAAGGTTCAACGTACACGCCCTAACCAATCACGATTACGCATGGGTTGGTCACGGATCACGTGATCCAAGGGCGGAGTGCAAGTTCATTGTACTCTCGTGAGAGTGTATAAGCAAGTTTTCTAACATACAGTCGTGCTTACTGACCAACATACCTACAACTGCATACGATATTCAACATAGTGGTCGCTAATTGGCAATGATACCAGGTCACTTGGACAACGCCACATGTGGATACACAGACAACAGCACACCTACACTGGAGCATACTAATTTCTGAAATCGCTGAGGACATTGTTACAGTGGATAAACTCAGACTAGATCAATCAGGACCGAACATTTACTACGTACGTCAACATTTACTGACAACGATAACGTCTGGACATAACGTCAACTTTTTGTTCCACACGTCATAGTGGACACCAAAGGATCAACCAAATAGTGCACAAGGCCAGTATATGTTATTGTTGGTTAATGTGTTATTGTTGATAAATGAGGTGCCTATTATTTAATATTAAGTAAATTAGTTTAAAAAATGGACAGGTGGGAGCGGTTGGAAGAGCGTTTCTACATTAAGCAAGGACACTTGAATATTGTGGTGTCAACACATAAATTTTGTCTTGGGTTAAGTATAGTAGTAATTTCTATAAAAGTACTATTGTCTTTTATGAAAGAAAATATCTAATTACGGCACTCGTCAGTCGTCTTTTGTCATTGTTGACTGTCTAGTATTATATATTCTTTATACTGAATATATTTCTTATATTATTTTCTGTTATGTACAGATAGTAACACTTCACAGAGAAGTTACTGAATTTCTTTATTGTTCAAGTTTGCAGTGCTGTTGAGTTACAGTTCACATGTTGTTCAACAGTTGTTATATTGATTATCTTATCTGAATCGAACATATTTACATTTTTGCATTGTGCTATCATATTTTAGATAAATTATTACACAGGTAGAACAAGATGTCTACACTACAATACCTCACGGAGTTGGGTGAGAAGAATGGATTGGCTGGAGCGGACCTTAGGAATTGGGTGCTGCAAGAATTCAGATCTCAAACCGCACATGAGTGGAAGGAACAACGAGAAAAACATACAGTAGAGCAACTTCAAGCTACGCGTGAACGACAAGAACGACAAAAGAAATTGGCGCTGGAGATGGCTATCAAGCAGAATGAGATAGCCGCTAGAGAAAAAGAAATAGCCCTGCAACGCGAACGAATAAAGGCTAGAGAAAAAGAAATAGCTTTGGAACGCGAACGAATGGTGGCTAGGGAAAAAGAGTTAAAGGCAAGACAATTAACCATAGAGACAGAAATCAAGAAAAAACGACTCGCACTTCAAAATGAGAATCTTGCAAAGGAAGCAATGTGGAAAGAGCGTATAAGACAAATGTATGAAATAAAAGAAAGTAATCACACAAGTAAAGTATGTGCTACAGTAGTGAAAGAACCAATCGCCAGAGATTTCGTTCAGAAAGGAACTATAGAACACAAGTCTAACGAAACACTTACAAGTACAAATGCCCAAATTGAAACAACACAAGAAGAAGAAGAAGAAGAAGAAGAAGAAGAAGAAGAAGAAGAAGAAGAAGAAGAAGAAGAAGAAGAAGAAGAAGAAGAAGAAAAGACGCAAATAGAACAGGGTACATCAACGGTAGACATGCATGATACAACGCTACTGAGTGATAGCATAACGGTAAATAAGTGCAAATACCAAGATTTGCACAAAGTCAACGAACCCAAACATGAAGAAATAACGGATACTCAAAAACAAAGCAAACGAGATTATTTGTCGGTAAATGACATATTTTTGAAACATTCAAAAAGAAACCAAAAGTTACACGCATTGGTTGTTACACACAAAAGTTGCATGCACAACAAGCGAGGAAACATAGTGTAAACGGGTTCATACAAACAAAAACGCATATCATAAACATGCACACAGAGGTGAAGAAGCATAGCACAAATATACACACAAAAGGCAAGAAATGGATTACATACATACGCACAGAAGTCAAGAAGTGTGTCACAAACGTACATACAGAAGTCATTAGGTGTATTACACACATACACGCTGAAGTTAAACAGTATGTCACTAACAGATACACACAATCAAAGAAATACGTTGCGTGCGGCATTAAAATTATCCATTCACAAGTTAAAAGAAGATACACAAAGTTACCATGTACAAATATTGGCATGCGTGCAGAAGAGAGATTCTACAGATTTGAAACAAAGAAAGAAAGAAAGAAAATGAATGAAAGGACGAATAAAAGAAAAAAATAACAAGAAAAATAAAATTGGATGAAAGTGTTAGGTTCATGTCAACACATAGTACACTACAGACACATTAGGGGCTTATTACTTAGTTATCCCAGATGTCACTGTGTAAGGTTATACTTGTCAGAATTGTTCTCACTATTTTTCTTCACTTAAGTGTGTGAAAATATGTTGGTTCTCTATTCTACAGATAATTGTTCGTAACTATATCGTTATTAGAGAACTTAATAATTTTATGAAGAGTATTTGATTTAAATATTTATTATATTTCTGATTTATTATCTTAGAAATCTTGAATCTTTGAGATATGATTCTTCACAAAACTGTAAGAGCTACAACTCAATTATAATCTTGCCGATATTTTAAATCAACTATAAATATAAATATTTTATTCAATTTATTCAATCCTAGTTTATTATAGTTGTTGGTTCATAGAGTGTTTGGAAATGGGTTAGATAGCACCGAATTTACTGGCAATACACACACAGATCAACAATTACATATTATTAATGCAAGTAGCTAGTTTAAGTAGTTGGATACTTCTGTCAATATGTGATTTTGACAGGATGATAAGAAATTTACGTGAGGAGGAACCTATGAGGCATGGAGAACTTTGAGAACTTTGACTTGTGTGACTTTTCTCCTATGTCGAGTTTTCACTTGGATGGTTTGTGACTAGGGGTAACTACTGTAAAGGAAAACTGGTGAACACGTATTGTGATATGAATTGAACATTGATATATATTAGTATGTGTATATAGAATTTAATTTAATGAATTGTGATAATAATTGATTAGTTAACGTAGTTAGATTAAATACTATGTTAGTATAGTTATATTTTGATCATTGATCGTTAGTTATTATTACTTAATTCCGAGTACGCCTAAAATTATGACGTCATAATACTAGTCCCCTACCTACCCGTTTGATGAGATTAAGATTTACGACATAGCGGTCGAGATAAAAGTTATTGTGTCTACACTGCTATGTGTCAGGTTAATTCTCTTGAAAAAAAAAATGATTACATCATTTTAAAAGGGAGGGGGGTATACTGCCACATGGCGTTTAGACAGAATGACGTCATCGGAATGGACAGTAGAAAACCATATAGGGAAAATCCACTCGGACACGAAAGTGGTTGTCAACAAAGAAATCCAAGGAGAATGTGGAGGACGTAATTAGACAGCAACGGGAGACGCTGGGACTTCGGGATACGAACAAGATGTGTTTCTGAAGGCTCGAGGTGAAGGTGACACCTGGATGCCGTGATTTCGGGATGAGACAGCAGGGAGTCTGGTAAGGAATTTATTGAGGACGACACAACAGTGAAAAGGACCGGGAATGGAAAATCCACCTAGACTGAATCTTAGTATCTAAGAAATTGAGCTGAAGAATGGATAGGAAGGCTTCAAGGGCGACGAGCTGGTTTGGGAGCTCAGGGGTGGATGTATTTGAGTAGGTGCCGATCCTGTGGTTAGGGATCAGCCTGCTTTTCTGCCAGAGTTTTAATCCTGTTACCGGTGGCGGAAATAAACGTCTGGAAAATCGTTCGCTTCACTTGAGTATGCTGTTCTGAATCGTTCTGTTATCAAGTTCCGATTTTTCGATGATGCTTTTTGTGTTTGCTCCAGTTGCGTTTAGCGGACAGGCACATTAAGACAACGATTTTGTTCTTTTTTATATGCTATTACTTAGCTGTGGCAAGGGTTAGGCTAAGGCTAAACACAAATCTAGCCTCAGGATTAATATTATTAACACCCAAGATCACGATAAGTGCTTTTAGCTCCAACAGCAACTTGATGACACTTTCACTGATACATTAGAAAATTGTAATGCAAGTGAAATGTGGGATAAACTTAAGGAAACTTTATAAAACTGCGCTAGGTGTTTATGGTACTGTGGATCACAAGAGGCAGGACTAATTTTCGGCAAACAGTCAGCCACTGCAGCCCTTGATTGATAAAAAGAAGATAGCTCTCTGGAAAAAAAAGACAAGGAAAAAAACAACGCGGAACACTCTCAGTGATCTGAAGCAAGCTAGGAAGGATGTATAAAAGGCATAAAGGGTATAATCAAGTTTGATGGTGAAACTTCAGAAGAGTTTGAAATCAAGAGTGGAGTAAAGCAAGGTTGTGTACTAGCTCCCACCATTTTGGAACATTCTTTTCACTTCTACTGAAATATGCTTTTCTTCATCAGGATGGTGGTATATACATTCATTCACGCTCAGATGGCGGCCTCTACAAAGCTCAGAGATTGAAGGCCAAGACCAAAATTAGGAGGGTACTGATCAGAGAGTTGCTGTTTGAAGATGATGCTGTAATTACGACCCATGGATGCGTGTGATGGATGCACGTGAACACATGGTGATTTATACCATAACGCACCATCTTAAGTCTCACGCGCTCAGTGTGTGACATATCTGCAATAATTTTTTCCTTTGTCTTTAGTCCATTTCTGATATTTACCTTCCATGCAACATGATTAGCGGCGAATTGCTCCCAACGTGCATTATCAATGCCTGTATCAATCATGCCCCGCTTACACACATCGTAGTAGAGACGACACGAGACACATTTGTAATTCACCAAAAAAGTTGTCTTTGTTATTCTTCCATCATCCATTCTCCTAACGTTTCCTGTCCATCTAAGTCTACGAAGACAGAGCATGGAACAAACCGCCACACAACCTGATCTTTCCAATACTTCAGTATTTGTGATTTTGTCTTGCCATTTAATACCAAGTATTCTTCCCAGACACAGAAAATGAAAGCCGTTTAAACGTTTATCTTGGTGTGAGTAAGTTGACCAGGCTTCACTGCCATAAAGAAAAGTACTAAGGACACAGACATGATAGACCAGGATGTTTATTTTGGCAGTAAGCTTCCTGTTTTTCCATACTGTTTTTTGTAAACCTGTTCATTGTCGTTGCTGCCTTACCAGTCCTAATGTTGATTTCCTGTCTAGGGATAATTTGCTATGTACTTCGAATCCGATTGACTTTCGGTACAATGGCGACGAGATGACGCGTTGTTCTTCGGGGAGACGCTGTTCAGTGTTTTTCTGTGGATTTCCTGTTGATTTCCTGTGGATAGTGTTTTCCTGTCGATTATGTGATGTTATTTCGTGTTCGTTTATTGGAAGTGTTCAAAAGAAGCCACGGAAGGCAGGTGGTGGATGAAATTTTGAGGGCAGCCGACAGATATTTGTTGGTTATGGTCTCGAGTTTCGCGACGGCAGGCTCTCTTTCGAGAGACAATGGTTGCGGTCATCCGGCCAGTATGGTCACTGCCATAGAGGAAAGCAACGGCAAACTACCTCTTTGAAAGTGCCTAGTACATTATGATTCGCTTAAAGACTGATCATCGCAAGACAAAGACAGAGACATTAAAATTAGCAACATGGAACGTTAGGACGTTAAACGAGGACGGAAAATTAGAGAACATAAAACAAGAAATACAAAGAGAAAACATGAATATTCTAGGGATGTGCGAAACGAGATGGACAGGAGCAGGCATCAAGATAGATGAAGATTTTAAGATTATTTATTCTGGAGGTGAAGATCGACAAAGGGGAGTGGCAATAATTTTGGACCGGAAAACATCAACATCTGTTCAAGGATATTGGGCCGTGTCGGACAGAGTTCTACTAGTTAAATTGAGTGGCAGACCTTTTAGCATAAATGTTATTCAAGTATATGCCCCAACAGGAGAGTCCAGTGAAGATAGTGTAGAGGAATTTTATAATGACATAGAGTCTGCCTTAAAGAAATGTAAAAATTCAGAAATAAACATCATAATAGGAGACTTCAATGCAAAAGTAGGAAATCAAGGTGATAGATACACAGTAGGAGACTATGGTTTAGGAGAGAGAAATGAAAGAGGATACAGACTCGTAGAGTGGGCAAAAGAAAAGGAAATGATTGTAGGAAACACCTGGTTTAAGCAACACCCTAGAAGATTATGGACATGGAGGAGTCCTGATAGCAGGATCAGAAACCAGATTGACTACATTCTGATTAGCAGAAGATTTAGAAACGCACTAACAGTAGCAAAAACAGTTCCCAGTGCTGATTGTTATAGTGGCCACAGACTACTTACAGGAACATTGAGGATAAAGCTGAAGAAAGTCAAGTATATAACAGGAAACACTAAATATGATTTGTGTACATTGAGTAATGACAAGGAAATACAAAACAAATTCAACATAGAAGTACAGAACAGATTTGATATATTGTCTGATCTAGAGATATTATTCCAGGATGTGAATGATCAATGGGAAATGTTAAAGAATTCAATCAGATTGGCTGCAGAAACAACTATTCCAAAATTAAAGAAGGTGGGTCGTAAGAAATGGATGACTGAAGAAATTTTACACCTAATGGAAACAAGAAGACTCACCAAAAATAATCCTGCCAAATATGAAGAAATTCACAGACAATTCAGAATATTATGTAGGAAGGCAAAAGAATCATGTCTTGAGGAAAAGCGCTTATAAATTGAAAAACAACACAACAGTCAAAATACCAAATTAGTGCACAAAAGAATTCAGGAACTTACTAATAAAAGAACAAGTACATCAACAGGCTGTCTAAAAACTAAAGATGGCAAAATCATAATAGAAAAAGATCAGATTCTACATGTATGGACAGATTATGTGAAAAACCTGTATAATGATAACAGAGAGGAACAGTATGATATTAGATTTAATAATGAAGGACCACCAATTTTAAAGATGGAGGTTCAAAATGTTCTTAAGCATATGAAAGCTGGCAAGGCCCCCGGTGCAGATAACATCACAACAGAAATGATTAAAGCTTTAGAAGAATTTGGATTAGAGCAAGTCACCAGACTGCTGAACACATTATATGATACTGGAGATATACCTTCTGAATTATGTAATTCTGTATTTATTGCAATCCCAAAGAAATCAGGAACCTTGGAATGTGATCAACATAGAACAATTAGTATAATGAGTCACATCACAAAGATTTTGTTACGAATTATCATGCAAAGAGTGAGGAAGAAAATACAACCTGAAATAGGGGAAGAACAATGTGGGTTTGTAGAAGGAAAGGGTACAGTAAATGCTGTGTATATGCTGCGAACAGTTATTGAACGTGCTATAGAAGTAAACAAGGATATACATCTTTGCTTTATTGACTACACAAAGGCTTTTGATAGAGTTAGACATGTCAACATGGTGGATATGCTTGCAGATCTACAAATTGATGGGAAAGACATTAGACTTATAAAAAACATATATTGGAAACAACAAGCTGCCATAAGGATTGATAATGAAGTGGGACAATATCAACCTATTAAGAGAGGTGTTAGGCAGGGATGTGTAATGTCTCCAGATCTTTTTTCCCTATACAGTGAAAATATTTTCAGAAATGTAGAAGATATAAATGGAATCAGCATTGGAGAAAGAAACATCAATAACATTAGATATGCAGATGATACAGTATTGATTTCAGACAATGCACGGGATCTGCAACAATTAGTAGACGGAGTTGTTGTACACAGTGAGCAGCTGGGGTTGGAATTCAATTGTAAGAAGACACAAGTTATGGTCGTCACTAGGAAGAACGAAGTACCACAATGTAATATACAAGTAAATGGGAATATTCTTCAACAAGTGAATCGATACAATTATCTCGGAACAGTCATAACATCTGATGGGAGATGCCTTGAAGAGATTAGAACAAGAATCGCCATGGCGAAAGTAGCCTTTAGCAAGATGAAAAACATTCTGACCAATAAAAAGATGTCAATTGAAACGAGAAAAAGAGTGTTGAGGGGGTACATAGAGCCTGTTCTTTTGTATGGATGTGAAACTTGGACAATGTGCAGTCAAGCTGAAAAACATTTGATGGCTACAGAAATGTGGTTTCTGAGGAAAATGCAAAGAGTACCATGGACAGATAGAAAAACCAATGACCAAGTACTACAGGAGACAAATGAAAATCGTAGACTGATTAGAGAAATTAGACGAAGAGTCAAAATGTTTTGGACATGTTATGAGAAGAAATGGATTGAAGAACTTATTGACAACTGGCAAGATCGAGGGGAACAGACCAAGAGGAAGACCGAGAGGAAAATACCTGGATGGCTTGGCCACGTGGCATGGACAAGACAGGAACACTGAGCTGATCCACGACTCTGGTGATCGAGTGAAATGGCGAGTCATGAACGCTTTCCGGCATGGCACATGATTGATTGATTGATTGACCTCGAATCCTAGATATGTAAAATGGTCTATCTCCAGTTCGGCAGTTGACCACCTTGTGACATAATCTGTGTCTTCTTTTCGCTAATTAATAAACCAAATTCAGAACAAGCACTGGAGAAAGCCGACAGTAGACGTTGAACGGTTTGAATGGTTTGACTAAAATGGTATGACAGAATGGGCAGAGTTCATGGAGAGAACTTGACACATTCCATTGAATCACAAGGTGAGGAAACAACGCTGGGGGAGGACAGGATACACACTGAGAAAACACGAGAACAATATAACCAGACATTGCCTTTTCTGGAACCCACAGGACGAACAAAATAGTGGGGTACCTAACACCCACGGAGGAGAGAATTAGAGACAGAGATATGGGGCTGACGAAAGCATGGATGGAGCTGCAGGCGTTAGCAAACAATAGGACGGCTTCGTGTGAACTGCTTGATGGTCCATGCCCCAAATAAAGGATAAAAGGCAAAAGAATAATAATATTTTATGAATGACAAAACATCACGTTATACGTATTTTAGAAGCGTTATACCTACTTCTGTCAGGAGGCTGTTCTTGTTTACCACAAATAGGTCTGCGTCCGTGGTCATCAGGGCAGACGGTAGCATCAAACTGGTAGGCCTTGAACTCCTGCCCGCAGGCAGGGGAGACACTGTTGTCGCAGTAGTAACACCGGATGGCGGAAACTGTCGTCAGAAATAATGATTTTAAATTCTGCTCAGTTTTGTCACAAACATAACATATTTATATCTTGAAGCAGTCTTTATCAAATTTTTTTTTCACGTGTGTCACATTATGTAATATTAGCTTTAGTTGATTTGAGGTGGCACTTCATAAATTCAAAACAGTGTATCTCTTTGGTGAATTTAAACAAAGAAAATATAAAACACAGATCTGCAACATTTGTTGTCTGGCATTTCTTCAGTTAGATACTGCAGAGTCATGTATTCACTTCGTATGAAATCTAACTCGGCACCTGACTAGATACAGTGAAATATGCCAGGCAAAAAATTGCGCAACTTGTTGTTTATGGCTTCTTCGAGTATGTGTGAATGCTCGTGTGAGAGACTATATTTGTTTGTATGTGTGAATGTATATGCATGTTTGTGAGTATACATTCATTCATTCATTCAGTAGCATGTCTTTTGCAGAACCTCGCTGCCATAACAACATTCCGAAAAACCTCTCGATCATAAGCAAGATGTCCCGCGTCTGATACACCCATCTGGAGATCATCCGCTACATCCTGCACCCATCTTCTCGTTGGCCTTCCTCTTCCTCTCTTCCCAGGCATATATCCTTCCAATATCGTTCTCTCCAAACTCTCGTGACGTTTCAAGTGACCAAAATATTTCAATTTTCTTTGTTTTATCGTCTTTAATAGCCAACCTTCTTCAATATTCAATTCTTTAAGTATGGATGCATTTGTTCTTTTCTTTACCCAAGATATTCTTAGAACTCGTCTATAACATTTATATTCAAAGGCATTTATGCGCTGTTCAGCTTGTTTAGTAAGTAAGTGTCCATGTCTCACAGGCGTATGTTGCAATGGGAAAGATGCATGCTCTTAAAAATCTAATTTTTGTAGTTCTGTCTGTCCCACTCCATAATTTATTCAGCTGTTTTAGTCTTTGAAGAGCAATTGATAGTCGCCGTTTAATTTCTGTCATTGTGTCACCATTGTTGGTAATCAGTGACCCAAGATATTCAAAATTTTCCACCACCTCCAATTTTTCCCCATTAACGTATATTTCTTTCTCCATAGTAGTTTTATCTGTATGCATTATCTTTGTTTTTGCTATGTTAAGATATAAGTGTGAATATACATGCAAGTGAATATATGTGTATATGAGTGTCAAGTGCACAAGACCCGATACGAACCTATTATAACCCACACCGTATTTAGCACAAGACGCCTCTGGTTTTACCCGTCTCCCCCATAGACACACCGCCGCTGTCTTGATTACTCGCTATGTTTAGTTCTGTCTAGTCTTGCGTGTAAGAGGGAAACAAGCGGCCTGTGGGTCAATGGAGTTGTGGGATGGGGGTTAACATCAAGAGATGCACTGTGGAAAGACTGTATCGTCTTGGTGGGAGAAAGAGATAGAGAAGGATACACGGAGATGGACGGACGGACGGTTGGAGGGACAGACAGACGGACGGGTGGAGGGAGGGACAGACATAGGGGTGGACGGACGGAAGGACGGACGGATGGAGGGACGGACGGACGGAGGGACAGACATAGGGACGGACGGACGACGGAGGGACGGACCGACCGACAGACAGACCGACAGACAGACAGACAAACAGACTGACTGACTGACTGAGTAAAGACCCAATGTAGCTGACATTTGTTATAAAGATACTAACTGATTTATATGATATGGAAAGTATCCATCATCATCATTACCGTAAATATCAACATCTCATTGCAGACGTTGGTACAAGAGTTGTCCAGTAAGTATTAAGACTTTTATAATGTGTAGATAACTATGAGAGATGCATTGAAATTACCTGCACTATTTTCCGACACAGTCACCTGCCACTGCAACACATTTTCTCTATCTCTCTAAGGGCTTCTGTATTCCGGTAGCATAACATTCTTCTAGGATGGTCCTTGAGCCACAGGAGAACCCACCTGATGCATTTCATCGTCCGTATCCAAGTGTTGTACTCCGAGATGCAGTTCAGTGGCCAAAAAGTAAAAATCACTCGGAGCAAAGTCAAGGCTGTAAGGCGTGTGTGGTAGTACCCAAGAATGTTATGGTTTTGGCGACCGTATGGGATCTTGCGTTGTCGTGTTGAAGAATGACAAATATAAGTCGACCTTCACCGGGCTCATCCTAGATGTTTCATGACCTTCACGAAAGCGTTTCACAATTCACACATTGATGAACGTGCTACAGTTTGCTCTCCACATACACGTGATAGCCGACGATGAATTTCAGGTGATTTTGAACCGTCTTTCAGCAACAATTTCACGACACGCTGTTTCTGCCCTGGAGCCAATTGGTCCTACCCCATTTGTAAATAAAAATAAAAGCTCGGGAAATAGACCGACACTTGCCCATTTGACCACCAAATATCAGATGTATACAGTTCATCCTTGGAGTAGTGACTACACTTAATAATCTTCATCTTTGGGTTATCCTGACTCAATCCTTATACTAACTATACCACCCATATAGAACGTCTCTGCCATCTCGAACCGCTGGAAAAGCCTTTCATATTTCGCCAAGTCCTCTGACTCATACATTTTCATGCCTACATGTCTTTATCGTCCTGCATCAACAATCGTGTTGGTCTACCTCTGCCTCATACATGTTGATGACTACGTGTCTTTAGCGTCCTATATCCACCATTGAGTTTGTCTACCTCTGTCCTCATACATGTTCATGCCTACGTGTCTTTAGCGTCCTGTATCCACCATTGAGTTGGTCTACCTCTGCCTCATACATGTTCATGCCTACGTGTCTTTAGCGTCCTGTATCCACCATTGAGTTGGTCTACCTCTGCCTCATACATGTTCATGCCTACGTGTCTTTAGCGTCCTGTATCCACCATTGAGTTGGTCTACCTCTGCCTCATACATGTTCATGCCTACGTGTCTTTAGCGTCCTGTATCCACCATTGAGTTGGTCTACCTCTGCCTCATACATGTTCATGCCTACGTGTCTTTAGCGTCCTGTATCCACCATTGAGTTGGTCTGCCTCTGCCTCATACATGTTCATGCCTACGTGTCTTTAGCGTCCTGTATCCACCATTGAGTTGGTCTACCTCTGCCTCATACATGTTCATGCCTACGTGTCTTTAGCGTCCTGTATCCACCATTGAGTTGGTCTACCTCTGCCTCATACATGTTCATGCCTACGTGTCTTTAGCGTCCTGTATCAACCATCGTGTTGGTCTGCCTCTGCCTCATACGTATTCATGCTTATTTGCCTTTAGCGTCCTGCATCAATCATCGTGTTGATCTAACTCTGCCTTTTCTTCCAAAAATCCTGCCTTCAATTACTGTTCTTTCTGAACCACTTGGCGTTAATCATGGTCAACATATTTCAGTTTCCAAGACACGACACTGCGTATGAGTTAGTTTTCTTTTGATTTTCAAACCCTCTAGCATGTGAATATGTTTATATGATCCAGAAGGTTTTCAAATGAGTCTTACACATACTTTCATATTATCCAGTCTTCTCCTCCGAAGTCGGAGAGTGTCTGCCTGTACGGCGAGGAACCACCAGTCTGCACACAAATAAGCCAGACATGGGACAACGGATACTCACGCAAACCTCAGGTCCGGTATGACATCACATTGATGTTGGACAACAGGATGCCTTCATCCGACATACAGGACTTCGCGTTGGAGCTCAAGCCAACGAACACAAGCAAGCATCCAGTCTTCTTTGATCTAATCAACGGTGCAAGACCATTGAACGGTATTAATTGTGTTTTGACATAATTGCACGGATCCGGTCTTTGTTTTTCAAATCAATATCTTGATGTCGGATGTCTGCGTGGCTGAAAGAATATGAACGTTCTCTGTTAAACTTTCTGTGTGCTGATGGTGGGGTAGCGGGTTCATTCCATACACCGATCAGTTGGACTTACATGTTGACTTCTCGTGCAGAACGCAATGGCAAACTACTGGACTGTTACGTGGGTGTGGGTTCACTGGTGTTTGAATGGTGTAAACGCGTTCGTGTGAGTCATGCATCCATCAAGGATGAACCCTCGTGAAGGTCGACGAAAAAGTGTCATTACGAGTGAAGCCTTACACAATGTCGGAAAAGTTGTTTCGGACAATCGACGAGTTACTACTGTACTGCAAAGTCGCGATGGCTACTGGCGTAAGTAACAGTTCTGTGAACATTATTACCGAGATTACATCAATTTTCATAAATTTGGGAAGACCATTCACCATTAACGTACAAGGCTGTCCCGTAAAAGTGTCATTCTTCAACACAACAACGCGAGACCTCACAGAGCCGCCAAAACTATGGCAATTATTGATCTAGGTACTACCACTCTCGCCTTACAGTTCTGACTTGGCTTAGAGTGATTTTCTCTTCTTTGGCCCACTGAACAATATTTCGGAGGACAATAGTTTGACATGGAGGACGAAGTACGTCAGCCAGTTCTCAGATGTATCAAGGATACAGCCAAAATAATGTTATGCTGCCGGAATACAGAAGCCCGTAAAGAGATAGGAAAACTGTGTTACAGTTGCAGGTGAATGCGTAAAAAAATAGTACAGGTAATTTAAGTCATCTCTCGTAGTTATCTAGAGATTACGTCAGTGAGGATACTTACTGGACGACCCTTGTATAATGACACACTGGACGGTCACACAGATTCAAAGTCCAGTGACGTCTGTTCATCAGCATACATGCAATAATATTGATTGTATATATGATACCAATTTTAACATACTGCTGAGAATCCTGGACAATTAGTAAACAGACTAAAATATAACCGGAAGCCTTGGCGATGAGGTTTTAAGAAGAATGCTGAAAATTAATTGGACAGCCAAAATGAGCAATCTGGACATTTTGAGGGAAGCCAAATCGCAAAGACAAATTATCTCAAACATCAGAAAGAAGCAGTCATAATTGTTTTGTCCACATTATGAGAAGACAAAAACCGAAGCATTTTGTGACAACCGGAAAGATTTGGGGAAACAGAGATAGAAGAAGACAAAGTGAGAAAATTATTGACAGTCTTTTGTCATGGCACGGAAGGGAGTCAACACACGAATTGATCCATGCAGTCGAAGATCGCAATTTGTGGAGCAGCATGAACACCTTCTCCGGCAGTTGATGATATGTGATACCCACATGGAGCTGGGCGAATGTAATGGTTGGATTGTTTAGTCAGTATCCAATCAAAGTAGCAATTTTATTGTGACGATATGTCTGTGGGGTGGACTCAAGTCTCAATGAATGAGCATGAGAACCATTTGTGGAAGATAAAGCGACTGGCGTGATATCACCAGCGTCTGCCGCCCGTCTGCTCAACAAAATTGAAGCCTAATGAGAAAAATAACAGCAACAATAGCAAAACAAAGTTGTAGCAGGAACCTGTTATGGACCTGCGAAGTTCCAGGACCATAACATTTTGTATGCCTGAATGGACTGAGATTTACATAACCAGTCTTTCATTCATTTTAGTGGATGGCGAACGGAGGAGTCAAACCCTCTTCCGCCCGCGCTCATGGTATTATCAGCTGTATCCCAGAAGCCAGTGTACAATAACCAGGTAAGTAGCTCCAGAATCATCATCATCATCATCATCATCATCATCATCATCATCATCATCATCATCATCATCATCATCATCAAGTAATGTGTAGGCAATTGCACATGCCATAAATGTAATATTATCGCATATGTGTATATTAATGCATTTGTTGTATTCGTAATTTTAAAGGAAAACATGAATTTAAAAAAAAAAAAAAAGACGACCAAGAAATTAATGCATTTGTTGTATTCGGAATTGTAAAGGAAAACATGAATTTAAAAAAAAAATGTTTTACAGGCCAAATAATCTGACAATTAATAATAATAAATAATAAATAATAATTGTCAGATTATTTGGCCTGTAAAACATTTATTTTTTAAAATTCATGTTTTCCTTTAAAATTCCGAATACAACAAATGCATTAATTTCTTGGTCGTCTTTTTTTTTTTTTAAATTCATGTTTTCCTTTAAAATTACGAATACAACAAATGCATTAATATACACATATGCGATAATATTACATTTATGGCATGTGCAATTGCCTACACATTACTTGATGATGATGATGATGATGATGATGATGATGATGATGATGATGATTCTGGAGCTACTTACCTGGTAGTGGATGGCGAACGGAGGAGTCAAACCCTCTTCCGCCCGCGCTCATGGTATTATCAGCTGTATCCCAGAAGCCAGTGTACAATAACCAGGTAAGTAGCTCCAGAATCATCATCATCATCATCATCATCATCATCATCATCATCATCATCATCATCATCATCATCATCATCATCATCATCATCAAGTAATGTGTAGGCAATTGCACATGCCATAAATGTAATATTATCGCATATGTGTATATTAATGCATTTGTTGTATTCGTAATTTTAAAGGAAAACATGAATTTAAAAAAAAAAAAAAGACGACCAAGAAATTAATGCATTTGTTGTATTCGGAATTTTAAAGGAAAACATGAATTTAAAAAAAAAAAATGTTTACAGGCCAAATAATCTGACAATTATTATTATTTATTATTTATTATTATTATTACTTATTATTATTAATACATTTATTACTACTTCTACCATTATTATTAATTTTCCCATTATTATATTTGAATGTGCAACATGAAATATATTGTGGATGTGTGTCTGTGTCGCTGGCAGTAACATATGTATGCGTCTGGGTGTGGATGCAGGTGTGTGTGTGTGTGTGTTGCATGTATTTGCACGCGCATGTGTACGAGTGTGTGTTTGTGTGTGTGTGCGCGCGTTTACACGCACTATGCCATAAATGTCATAATATAACTGTATATATGTATGTATTTGCTTTGTTCACACATGTGACACCTAACACTAACAAACGGCAACGCTCTGTAATATACACAAACAAAAGAAACACACATTACACCTTGTAAATATACATTGATTTGTATGAAATAAACGTAAATAAAAAAAAAAAGACGACCAAGAAGAATAAACATACTGATATTTTACCAGATCTAATCATTGAAGAAACCTGTTTTTCAAATCAATATCTTGATGTCGGATGTCTGCGTGGCTGAAAGAATATGAACGTTCGCTGTTAAACTTTTTGTGTGCTGATGGTGGGGTAGCGGAAACAAATATATTGGTCATATCAAATGCCACACTAATGTAGAAACAACAGTAAAGGAATGTGGTGTTCCTGAGAGAAAAGACAGAGGTCGAGCAGCTCACTGGTGGGCACGGGGTATTAGAGACATCGTGGGCATGAAAATGGATGAGGCAGGGGTACTGGAGACAGCAAGAGAATCTTTCCGGGGCAAAAAAAGGAGGGGGAGGGAGGGGGAGGGTTGTGATCGTGGACGTTCTGCAAACGCTTGCTACATAATGATAGTGATGGCAACGAGCTTTTGCTATTTCATATCCAGTAGAGTATGGACAACATCGATAACATATTGATTGTGAATACGATACTGGCAAATTGTTTGCTACTTGACGTGTGAGCGATTTTGAACAGTAACAGCCAGACAAAATATCGATTATAAATATGTAGTTTGCGCAAGTAGTTTGTCAAATTTCACACTCCCAGTGTCTGAAGGGTATCATTATCAAGTGTATTCTTTACACCGAAGGCTGGCTGGCATGAGTCTTCAACACTTTCTGTCTTCCGTCTTCACTATGCATTCAGATATACTTGTTGCAGTTTATTTCTTGATTGTAAACACAGAAGCCGCAAAGAATAAGTTGCACGATTTATTGCCTGACATATTTCGCTACTTCTCGTCGGGTGCATGCAGTAAAGTTTTGTATCATCTGAAGTGAATAAGTAAATAATACTTAAAAGATTCAGTGGTAAGCAAAACGTAGGTTTGGACCAAACAAAAAGTGATCGGCGGAAATTGAGAAGTAGGGGTGTCATGACTTAAAAACTGTTAATGTGGTAGCAGACATGAATTATACCGCAATGACAACATTTCGGTGATATATAATCGCATGGTGGATACGAGAAGTCGCTTAAGATGATTAATTTTCACATGTTACTTAATCAGTTTAGCTGAAACAATTAAACACATAGTCGCAGATATTTGAATGTGGAACATCTGTTATCCCCACGGTAATTTCAAATATACAACAAACTCTCTTATTTCTTGATGTTGTATATCCACATGTAACACTGTATCCTCTCTTGATTATTTCCCCTGCACTTTTCATTCAAGTCATTCTTTAATAAGCAACTGTGTGTTCTTTATGTATCCGAAAATAACTGTCTGAGCTTGATCTCATTCAGAAATATTTTCATCAGTCCCAGCTCGTGTAATACATCACAGTTGGTTTTCTCCACCCCACCCCATTTCCCCCTATCATAATATTCTTCTTATTCATCGCCATAATTACCTTTCGAAAGATTCGGTGTCATTCTTACATTCATTTCTCATTATTCATGCTTAGGCACCGTACAGTTATGAGGACATGCAGTTAACTGTAAAGTACTGGACATCCAACTAACTTCAAAGTACATGACATACATTTAACTTTAAAGTACAGGACATACAACTTACTTTAAAGTACAGGACATACAACTAACGTTAAAGTACAGGGCATACAACTAACTTTAAAGTACAGTGCATACAACTAACGTTAAAGTATTACACATACAACTAACTTTAAAGTACAGGACACTATTAGAGTAAAATATGCCAGCCTCATACGTTTGATGGGTTATTATATTGTGTGTCGACTCTAAAACTACTTTATTATAATCGGCACTGGATAGATGATGTGTATCTCACCCACCCACCGCTTTTACTTCCCACTACAATCCCTGGTTCCTGTTTTAGACAGGGTCATCCAGAGAGCCTAGATCAATTAAAAAATATCGCCTCGATGGGATTCGAACACATGGCCAATTGGACGCTAAGCAAGCACGTTCAGCGACTGCGTTACCGCGGCTCCTATGAAGTGTAGAGATTTTGCGTTCTCTCGATTTGAACTCCAGCGTAGTCCGTACGCGTATTACTACGAGTACTTCTAGTGCACTGGACATATTTTTGCGTGTGATTTAGTTTCCCTTATTACCAGTGTACCTCGCCATGAGGTGAACCAACTCCGACTTCTGAGGTACGTGTAATTTATGTTGCCAAGTTAATGACGAGAAGTCAACATTTTAGTCCAACTGACCGGTGTAGGGGTTGAACCCGATACCTCGGCATCAGCACACCGGATATTTAAGAACGAGCGCTCTTACCCATTCGGCCATGCTGGCCCCTAAGTGTAGAGATAACAATCAACTGATCTTGTTTATAATTTGTAACTGAGTTGTTTAGATATGAGAAACTGTTTCTTACTTCCACATTGCATTTTTGGTCATTCCTTTTCATCTTCTAATGTATACATCTCACCTGCCCTATCTTTACTAGTTGTCTGACGTCAGAAAAGCTATTGCCTTGTTTACATGTCACATAGCGACAACATTGAGAAAATTAATGTGGATTGCAAATATCTGTCTTCTTCTTCCTGGTTGGAACTCAGACTGACATATTGACGTTTGTTATATCCTGTCAGTAAGCTTTCGAATAGCAAACATTTAGATCGATTCTCATCTCATCTCATCTTGTTCCTCTTGTACCTTGCGGTGTCGAGGTGAAGCATAAACGGCGGGAGAGTGACCGGTTATGGGCTTTATGTATTGAAGTGAGATTGATTTTTATAATAAATATAACGCTTAAGTAAATGACGTGGTATACTCTTGCATTTCGTGTAAGTAAGAGATTTAACGACACACATTATGGCGGATTTTGGTAATAAATATAACACTTCTGTAAGGGAATAAGAGTATTCTTGTATTTTATGTCAGTGAGCATTCAACAATAAGAATGAGACAAAATGCTTTCTTTGGTCATGTGATAAGAAGAGAGGCATTGGAGAACATCGTGGCGATTGAAGAAAAAAAACATCAAGGAGAAGAGACATAGAGGCAGACCAAGAGAAATGATGCTGGATGGACTGAAACGGTGGTATAGATGAATATCATTAGCAGAGTTTATCCAGAACATCAAAGGCCGAGATCTGATGAGAGGTATGAAGACCTAAGCCCTATGGTAAGGCACTTGATGATAATGATGATGCTGATGATGCTGATGATGATGATGATGATGATGATGATGTGATGATGATGATGATGATGATGATGATGGTGATGATGATGATGATGATGAGTGTGTGAACAACAACTAGGTGTACTAGTACAGTTGTACTCCAGAGCCGTACTCAATCATGGCACTTAAACTCTAGATTACTGGGTTGGTAGTCAGGGCAACTAACAATTATGACAAAAATGTACACCTATCTCGGAACAGTCATAACATCTCACGGGGGATGTGCCTTGAAGAGATTAGAACAAGAATGACTATGGCGAAGTAGCTTTTAGAAGATGGAAAATATACTGACCAATAAACAGATGTCAAGTGCAACGAGAAAAAGAGTTATAGTGCTACATAGAATCTGTACGTTTGAACGGATGTGAGACGTGAACAATGAACAAAAAAGCTTAAAAACATCTAATGGCAGTGGAAATGTGGTTTCTGAAGAAAATGCAAAGAACATACAACAATCATTACCGTAAACTGACTGTACATTTATGCCAGAAACACAACAATCATTACTGTCAACTGTCTGTACAGTTATGTCAGAAACACAATCATCATTACCGTCAACTGTCTGTACAAGTTTTGTATGTTAGAAACACAAAAATCATTCCAGTCAACGGTCTATACAGTTATGTCAGAAACACAACAATCATTACCGTAAACAGTCTGTACAAGATATGTGTGTCAGAAACACAACAATCATTATAGTAAACTGATTGTACATTTATGCCAGAAACACAAACAATAATTACCGTCAACTGTCTGTACAAGTTACATATGTCAGAAACACAACAATCATTACAGTAAACTGATTGTACATTTATGCCAGAAACACAACAATCATTACCGTAAATTTTCTGTACAGTTATGTCAGAAACACAACAATCATTACCGTCAACTGTCTGTACAGTTATGTCAGAAACACAACAATCATTACCGTCTGTACAGTTATGTCAGAAACACAATCATCATTACCGTCAACTGTCTGTACAGTTATGTCAGAAACACAACAATCATTACTGTCAACTGTCTGTACAGTTATGTCAGAAACACAATCATCATTACCGTCAACTGTCTGTACAGTTATGTCAGAAACACAACAATCATTACTGTCAACTGTCTGTACAGTTATGTCAGAAACACAATCATCATTACCGTCAACTGTCTGTACAGTTATGTCAGAAACACAACAATCATTACTGTCAACTGTCTGTACAGTTATGTCAGAAACACAATCATCATTACCGTCAACTGTCAGTACAGTTATGTCAGAAACACAACAATCATTACTGTCAACTGTCTGTACAGTTATGTCAGAAACACAACAATCATTACCGTCAACTGTCTGTACAGTTATGTCGGAAACACAACAATCATTACCGTCTGTACAGTTATGTCAGAAACACAATCATCATTACCGTCAACTGTCTGTACAGTTATGTCAGAAACACAACAATCATTACTGTCAACTGTCTGTACAGTTATGTCAGAAACACAACAATCATTACCGTCTGTACAGTTATGTCAGAAACACAATCATCATTACCGTCAACTGTCTGTACAGTTATGTCAGAAAACAATCATCATTACCGTCAACTGTCTGTACATTTATGTCAGAAAACAATCATCATTACCGTCAACTGTCTGTACATTTATGTCAGAAACACAACCATCATTACCGTTAACTGTCTGTACAGTTATGTCAGAAACACAACAATCATTACCGTCTGTACAGTTATGTCAGGAACACAACAATCATTACCGTCTGTACAGTTATGTCAGAAACACAACAATCATTACCGTCAACTGTCTGAACAGTTATGTCAGAAACACAACAATCATTACCGTCTGTACATTTATGCCAGAAACACAACAATCATTACCGTCAACTGTCTGAACAGTTATGTCAGAAACACAACAATCATTACCGTCAACTGTCTGTACAAGTTATGTATGTCAGAAGCGCAACAATCATTACCGTAAATTGACTGTACATTTATGCCAGAAACACAACAATTATTACCGTCAACTGTTTGTACAGTTATATATGTCAGAAACACACCAATTATTACCGTCAACTGTTTGTACAGGTATGTATGTCAGAAACACAACAATCATAACCGCTAACTGTCTGTACAGTTATGTCAGAAACACAACAATCATAACCGCTAACTGTCTGTATAGTTATGTCAGAAACACAACAATCATTACCGCCAACTAACAGTTTGTACAGTTATGTCAGAAATACAACAAACATTACCGTCAGTTGTCTGTACAGTTGTCACAGACACACAACAATCATTATCTTAAACTGTCTGTACAAGTTATGTATGTCAGAAACAACTGTCTGTACAGTTAAGTCAGAAACAGAATAATCATTACCGTCAACTGTCTGTACAAGTTATGTATGTCAGAAACAACTGTCTGTATAGTTATGTCAGAAACACAACAATCATTACCGTCAACTGTCTGTATAAGTTATGTATGTTAGAAACACACCAATTAGTAGATTAGTAGATGCGTGGACATCTGATGTAGTATGCTCTTTCCCCCTCCCCCCCCCCCCCCCCCCCCAGGCGTTCAAACAAAGGAGCAAGCAGCACACACACCCATATATGCCACGTTGTCGCATGTCCTTGGGGTGGTGGTGGGGGTGTTTGCGATCAAACCCAACCCCAGGTTATATTTGGAGGCAATTTTACGTTCAATAGCTTGCCATTGCTGTTTTAATGAGTGTACATTGAAATCCGAATGCCCGGTGTAGGACTAAACCATCCAGCCCATCGCCAGCTCACTGGAAGTTTAGGAGCAAGCTCATTAAACCCCGCGGCCCCGGGAAGGTTAACCCGGTCAACATACGCCTGCAGAAGTAGGATGTGTCGGCCTATCGGCGTAACAACGCAGCTCTGCTGTAAACAGGCACAACGCAATCATGTCCGAAAAAAACTCTCCGGATCAACGCAGAAGAAGACGAAGAAGAAACCCCGCGGCCACGTAGACATATTAAGCGTTACCTCCTACTAAGTTTTACTTCTGCGCATCATGACAACAAATGGAATCCCCGCGTTACGTGTTATTTCAAAGTATAGACACGAGAGATTCACATTAGACGAAGAATTTAGATATATATACGTAAAAGAAATTATTCGTTTCTTTTTCGTATTCAATTTCATTCTAATTGTATATGCATCCTACCCCGCCCTTTCTATCCCCAGAGCTGTAAATCTTTTCTCCAATTCATATCACACTTGCTCGTGTCATTCCTCTGCTACCCAGACTTAAGAACTTCTATTCTTTCACGTCTGTGCGCCCCTGTCCAGTCTACTCCTCTAATCAATTTCTCAATTACAGGGATACTAAATCACCCATGTTATCTTTAGTTTGGGAGAGTCTTCCTGTTTCTGCGCAGTTTTACTGCTGGCAAACTTTCCTCCAGAATTGGCATATATTTCAGTTCGTGGTACCAGACACAGCGAACTCTATTAACGAAAAAAAAAGTTTGTTTTTGTTTGGGTATTGTGATTGCTTCTGCTCAAAGGGATTCTTCCCGCCCAGTGCTGCATACAAACTTTCCCTTCGCCGGTATGATCACAGCTCAATAACTGATTCTTAATAACAAATATAATGTTATACTCATGACAGTACATGTCTATAGAACAGTACAACATATTGTTTAAACACATGTTTATGTGGTTGTGAGACGGAATTATTGTTTATTTGTTTATATCACTATTTGGGCAATGATAGCGTGATTTTTGTTTTTCTTCGTTCGCCCTCTGTTTCCATGGGGGAAAAAGACTTGGGAGTCAGGGATGTGTATCCATAACAGAGTTTTCGGAATGGCCTTTCCCGCGCTTCGGGAGTCGTGCGTTCTTTTTCGGACTCCGTGGTTCAGTTCGAGAATCCCTGTGGGTCGTTGTTGGAGCTACCGAGGTGGTGCTCTGTGCGACGCTGTAGGTAGGCCGTTCTGATGTAAGCAGACCAAGCCATATTGGATATAACCAAGTGCAATGAAGACTTACCCTTTGCCCTTAACTCTTTGCATCTGGTATCGTGTGTGGACATAAAGGTGTTGTGGGCAATGAAAGACATATTAGGTTGGCCGGACTGACAATTAACAGTAATGTAGCCAGATTATAACGTTAAGGGCAAGTGAGCACATGTAACAGCGCCATGACACATACAATGGCTAAAGGAAGGACTTTTATCGCGCAAGAGAACTAGGCGTCACTTAAAAAAAAAATATTGCACAAAAGGAACGGTTGTTCCCCCTGTATTCCTATAGATACGCCATTCATTCAGTAGCATGTCCTTTGCAGAACCTCGCTCCCATAACAAAAATCCGGAAAACTTCTCGATCACAAGCAAGATGTTCCACGTCCGGGTTCCAAATGTTGCTGTATGTAGCTGAGGCGCGGTGTTGGGGTGAGCGCCCAACATTGCTTAAATACCACAATGGCTCGTGAATACATAACCTCTGCAGCAAAAGTCCAACTCCTGGCCTTCACGTGGCGGACCTGTTTAAACTAACAGGAGAAGGGCGACGGCGAGTCTCTGGCGCCGGAAAATAACCAGTATGCTCTAGATGTGTATGCACGTACATGCATGCGCAGACAGGTGTGTGCGCGCGTACACATCTACACTCGAGTGAGACCACAGTCTGCTCTAGCAAAGAAAGGTGCTGAAGACGGAGGCAACCAGCCAAGAGGCGCACCACAGAAATCAGGATGCCACGCAATCACGCAAAATGGAATATGTCGAATACTGCTAATCGTTATGGTGCTCGCCCTGCTTTGGACCCCCAGGCAGGTGCAGTGCCGGGCCCTATGTCTCGAAAGGGTCCAACCCCAACTACTGGAGGTCCTTCTCAGATGTCCTGTGGAGCCAGGGGACATGAGAATAGGACGACTGGCCATACTAAACGAAGACTTAAAATAATGCACTGGAATGCGGAGGGAGTCAGCAAAAAAAAAAAATAGAATTAGAAAAAATCTTGGACCAAGAAAAAGTAAGCATATGTTGCTTGCAAGAAACTCACCTCAATGAAAATATAGCCTTCAAAATCAGAGGCTACCAGTGTTACCGATCTGACCGAAAGGACAGGCGAAAAGGTGGGATACTGACCCTTGTAAAAAATAACATCATGGCTTCCCAAATCGAAGTCTACATGGAAGGGGCTGAGTATCAGACACTTAAACTTAAGACAGGTAATACAGACCTACATCTGATCAATTACTACTGTCCAAGTGACCGCCCACAGGCACTGGACACACTACCACTAAAAGAAAAAATGATTGTGTGTGGCGATTTCAACAGCCACTCGCAGAGCTGGGGCTATGATCACATGGACCAGAGAGGAGAGAGACTGGAAGACTGGCAGGATGAGAATAGATTCATCTTGATTAACAAGCCGTCCGACCCACATACTTTCTACTCGAGATCATGGCACTCTACAACTACACCTGACCTGGCTTTTCATTCACCAGACCTGGAGTGGAACATTACACGAATTGTTGGGAAACAACTTGGTGGCAGTGACCATCGGCCAGTCTTTCTAACCGTAGAAAATGAGCTTGTAAGTGAAAGCAGCACCCTCTCGAGGTGGAACTACAAGAAAGCAGACTGGGCAATGTACAAGCATCGCACCAGCATACTGGTTAGAAACCTGAACACTGAGAAAGACATAAATAAAGTAGTTGAAGAGTTTGGGAAATGCATGCTACAGGCAGCGCGAGAAACAGTACCAAGAGGAGCCCATAAACAATATAAACCCTACTGGAGTAGTGAACTGGAACAGTTGCATAATGATGTGGAAGTGTGTAGAAAGCAAGCAGAGGCCACACCCAGCCAAGAGCACCACAATAAATTCCAGCATGCAAAAGCCAAATTTCAAAGGGCCAAGCTGCAGGCTAGACGGAAAAGCTGGCAGGAGAAAACGGAGTCTCTGAACTTTGAAAGAGACACAAGGAAATTGTGGAAGCTAATAAAACAGCTTAATGACGAGGGCACAGGGAGAAACTCAAAAATTGCACTACATAAAGATGGAAAAATCTTAACAAGAAAGCAATCAGCTGACCATTTTGCAGACTCATTCGCACAAGATAACAATATCAAAATTAGTCCAGAGAAACAACAAGAGATTCGAGAGAAACGACAACATACAGGACAGAAGGAAATAGTACATGAGGTTCTGGAGGCACCCATCACAATCAGCGAACTGGAGCTAGCCATATCAAAACTGAAAATGAGAAAGTCACCAGGAGCTGATGGTATCTCCAATGAAATGATCAGGAACCTAGGAACAGAGGCCAAAACAAAGCTGTTGCAGATCTTCAATAACAGCTGGACCTTAGGCAGTGTTCCACAAGCCTGGAGAGAAGCAATCATGATACCCCTCCTAAAATCAGGGAAAGATGGTTCCATTGCCTCTAGCTACAGACCAATTAGCCTCACCAGCTGTCTCTGCAAAACACTGGAGCGCATCATCAATCACAGACTGCAGTGGTACATTGAAAGTAAAAACATCCTTGTGCCACAGCAGGCTGGCTTTAGGCAGTGCTACTCTACGGAAGATCAGACAACCTACCTCTCTCAAGAAATTGAGGATGCATTCCAAGAGAAGAAGCTGGTGCTTGCGGCATGGATAGATCTGAAGAAAGCCTTTGACAAAGTCTGGAAAGAAGGTCTGATGAAGAAACTGAGAAACTGCAAAGTCAATGGAAGAATGTACAAATGGGTGAAAGCATACTTGCACAACAGAAGAGCCCGAGTACAGATAGACGGACTCAAGAGCAAGAAAGTACTACTGCGTCACGGTGTTCCCCAGGGCGGAGTCTTGTCCCCCACACTTTTTCTAATCTTCATCAATGATCTTGTTGCTCACCTACCGCATGGAATTAAAGCGGCAATGTACGCCGATGACCTGGTTCTATGGAGCACAAATGAATATGCATCAGTGGCCACCAGATTGCTACAAAGAGCTGTAGATACATTTGCTGCATGGGCAAATAGATGGTGTGTCAGCATAAACACTGACAAGTGCAGCACCACCCTATTTACCCTCTCTCCAAAACAAAAGGCAGGGATCATCCAGATAAATGGAACACCCCTAAGAGATGATAAAGAACCAACATACCTTGGAGTAACATTTGATGGCAGGCTGACATGGAGAAAGCACATCAACAAATCAGTAGCTAAAGCCAGAAGGAAAATAGCCATTCTGAGAAAGCTAAGTGGAACCACATGGGGAGCCAGTACGAAAATACTTAGCAAAGTTTACCAACAGAGCATACGACCACACCTGGAATATGGGTCAACTGCGTGGTGTTCAGCATCAAAAACCACACTACAAGAGCTGGACAAGGTGCAAAATCAAGCACTTAGAGTCACCACAGGAGGGATGAGATCAACCCCTACAGTGGAAATGGAGAAGATGGGGAGGACACAGGCACTGAGTGAGCGCAGAGATACGAAAACGCTAATACAAGCAGAAAAGTTCCTCAGCTTGCCAGGCCACCCTATGAAGAACAGATTTGAAAACCTAGCTATGGGGCGGTTGAAAAGAAGTAGTTTTATCCACCAGGCCAAACGACTCTGCAGAGAAACCACTGATCTGCCCACAGTTGGTATCCCCCTAACAACTATTCCAGAGCGAACTCCATGGAAAGATGAGCATAGACTATCGTTACAAATCCGGACAAAAGTGAGAGGAATATTTGACAAGGAAGAACAGAACAGTGTGCAGCGCAGAACATCCACTCTCAGCTTCCTTGATGAAGAATACCCACAGGACCTCTGGATCCGAGTCTACACAGATGGGTCAGCACAAAATGCTGTTCGAAATGGAGGAGCGGGAGTGTACATAGAATACCCAAATAATACTAGGGACACAGCCAGAGTACCGACAGGAAAGTACTGCCATAACTATGATGCCGAAATTGAGGCAATCAAGATAGCAACAGAGAAATTACTAAATAACAGCAATGGTACACAACCTGTGGTGCTACTGAACAGATGCAAAATCAGTACTCGAGGCGCTCCTCTCTGGGAAATTGCCAGTACTAAGGACACTACTTTCTGAACTTAGCAGTCAGCATAAAGTCACCATACAGTGGATACCATCCCACTGTGGAGTACCCGGAAACGACAGAGGTGATCAATTGGCTAAGGAAGGAGCCAAAGAAGAACAGCCTGATGTGCCCGTTACATACCACCAAAAGAAAAGAATGATCAAATCAGTCAGAAAGCCACCAAAACCTGCTCAAGATGACTACCACGTTATGGACAGACCAGAACAAGTCATTATTCTGCGCCTTAGAACAGGACACAATAGATTACGCAACCACATATATACAAAATTCAAGATTGGTGAAACAGCCATGTGCACATGTGGATTGGCGTCGCAGACAGCAGAGCACATACTCCAAGACTGCCCAAAATATAACATATCTAGGCAAACCTTCTGGCCTAGAGAGACGACAGTGGAAGATAAACTCCATGGACCACTGTGTGAACTGAAAAAGACAGTTCAATTCATGCAAGAGACGACATTGCAGATATAGACATATTTCAAGCGAACGAAAGAAGAAGAAGAAGTTCCGCGTCCGATACACCCATTTGGAGATCATCCGCCACATCCTGCACCCATCTTCTCTTTGGCCTTCCTCTTCCTCTCTTCCCAGGCATATACCCCTCCACTATTGTTCTCTCCAAACCTTCATGATGTTTCAAGTTACCAAAATATATAAATTTTCTTTGTTTTATCGTCTTTAATAGCCAACCCTCTTCAATATTCAGCTCTTGAAGTATGGATGCATTTGTTCTTTTCTTTACCCAAGATATTCTTAGTACCTGTCTATAACATTTATATTCAAAAGCATTTATGCGCTGTTCAGCTTGTTTAGTAAGTGTCCAGGTCTCACAGGCGTATGTTGCAATGGGAAAGATGCTTGCTCTTAAAAATCTAACCTTTGCAGTTCTATCTGTTCTACTCCATGATTTATTCAGTTGTTTTAGTCTTTGAAGAGCAAATGATAGTCGTCGTTTAATTTCTTTCATTGTGTTTAGTAATCAATGACCCAAGATATTCAACATTTTCCACCACCTCCAATCTTTCCTCATTAACATATATTTCTTTCTCTATAGTAGTTTTCTCTGTATGCATTATCTTTGTGTTTGCTATGTTAAGATATAAGTTGTGATTTTCACTATTTCTTTGGGTTGAGGTTATTAAGTTTTCTATACCGTTCTGTGATGTGGATAGAAGTACTGGATCATCAGCATATTGAATCTTTGGTATTTCATGAAGGTTAGCGGGGTAGGGGTATCCCCTATCAAAGGAGATGTAAGACGCCTCTTTTCCTCCGTTAGTCTACGGGGCACCCTTGGGCAAGGTGGAGTACCCGTTTAGCCCCCCGATCAGGGTTACGTGAAGCCATGGAAGCAGGTGGTGGATGGAGTGTGAGAGCAGCCGACAGATTGTTGTTGGTTATGGTCTTGCACTCTGCGGCGATAGGCAGATGATCTCATTAGTAGAGACAATGGCTATGGCCACCGACTAGTACAGTCACTGCCCAGAAGGAAAGCAATGGCAAACTACCTTCTGCAAAACTTGCCAAGAAACCATAACAACCATGAAAGAAAACATAATAAGAAAGAGATCTGGTGGCGAAACCCCCAGGCCAGGCAGATCAGATAACACTGGGGAAGAGTGTGACACAGGGACCAGTACTAGTAATCGTGATGACGGAGTTAATCCTGACTGTGTTACCAAGGAAATCCCCTGTGTCAGACTAAGAAACAGAGTGAGAATAGCAACGTGGAATGTGAGAAGTCTGTATGAGGGAAAGCTTAAAGTAGTGTGTGATGAGATTGAGAGGTTAAACATTCAAATTTTAGGAATTAGTGAACATCGCTGGAGCAGGCAAGGGACATTTTACAACTGAAAATGGAAGTATTTTCATTTATTCTGGTAGAGATGTCGGAGGCCAGAGTGGAGTGGCATTTTGTTTAGATAAGACAACTGCAAAAGCTTTAATGAGATATAATCCAGTTAGTGATAGAATCCTCACTATTAGACTTAAAGCCCGTCCAAAAAACACAACTCATACAGAAATATGCACCTACTTCAACAGCAGAGGAGGACGAAATTGAAAATTTTTACAACACACTGCAAGACACATTAAATAAGATTGGTCATAATGATCCATTGGCACCTTGCCGTCTTGACAGACGATAGTTTGTGCTTTAAAAAGGCATAATAACTTTTAACTATGGCGGTAGCGAGTGTGACTGATAAGGCCAATTTGCGCTGTAAATGTCCGTTCACAGTGGGTGCATCTGAACACGTGGTCATTTCCACCATCATGCACCATCTTACGTCTCAAACGCTTGGTGTGTGACTTTTCTGCAATAATTTTCTCCTTTGACTTTATTCCATTTCTGATATTTGCCCTCCATGCAACACGTTCAGCGGCGACTTGCTCCCAATGTGCATTATCAATGCCTGTATCAATCATGTCCCGCTTACACACATCTTTGTATCGTAGTAGAGGCCGACCCTGAGATCTCTTACCCATCTGTAATTCACCAAAAAAGATATCCTTTGGTATTCTACCATCATCCATCCTCCTAAGATGTCATATCCATCTAAGTCTACGAAGACTGAGCATGGAATAAACTCTTTATTGCATGTTTATTCATAATGATATAGCAATAATAATGGGAGATTTTAATGCAAAAGTAGGTGCAGGAAGAGCTGAAAATGAGAGACACGTTTTAGGAAAATTTGCATTAAGAAATAGAAATGATGCAGGTGAAAAATTAATTGAATTTTGCACAGAAAATGAGTTAACGATAGCCAACACGCTTTTTAAACAACATCCAAGAAGACTCTTCACATGGAAGTCTCCAGACAGTTTTACCAAAAATAAGATAGATTATATTTTAATACAAAGAAGATGGAGATCAGGCATAACATCTGAAAAACCCTACGAAGTGCAGACTGTGATACAGATCATTAGTTATTAGAAGCAGATTTGAAATTAAAACTCAAAAAGCTTACCCGAGGACCAAGGCCACTTCGTTTTGATATCACAAAAATACCAGATGCATACAACATAGAAGTTAGGAATCGCTTTGGGGTCTTGGTGTATGTACAAGAAGAAATGACACCTGATGAACTGGCAGTACAAGCTAGAGATATCTTGATAACTGCAGCCAAAGATTTCATTCCGACCAAGAAAAATCTACTTAAGCCATGGATTACATCAGACACGTTAGAATTAATAAAACAACGAAGGGAGCTGAAACAGAAAGGAGATGAATCCGATAACAGAAGGATGAAGTATAAATCTTTAACTCGAGAAATAAGAAAGAACACAAGAAAGGACAAAAATAAATATATACAAGATTGCTGTACCAGAAGAGAGCAATATCATAAGACTGGAAGAGATTATGAAATGTTCAAAGAAATGAAGTTATTGACAAGAAATGTTCAACCTCAATTGAATGTTATCTGTGACAAGATGGGAAATACCGTAACAGAATCTAGACAAATTCTAGAAAGATGGCAGGAGTATTGCAGTGGAATATATGATATGAGTGACAGTGAGGATATGAATGACATACATGAGCCAATGACCAGAGACAGAACCTGAACCCCCATTAGATGAAATTGTTGGGCTATAAAGAATCTGAAGAATGATAAATCACTTGGATGTGATGAGATACCAGCTGAACTGATTAAAGCGGGAGGAGAAGAAAGCATACACAATTATCACGCATTATGTACAAAGATTTGGAAATATGGTATATGGCCAAAAGATTGGAAGAGAACTATCTTCATTCCAATACCAAAAAAGGGCAACCTGAAATTATGCACCAACTATAGAACTGTTGCCCTGATCAGTCATGCAAGTAAAATTCTACTAAAAGTCATAATGCGAAGACTTCGTAAGAAAATGGAAGAAGAGATTAACGATGGCTCAAGCTGGATTTAGACAAGGAAGAGGAACAAGAGATCACATAGTTCAACATGCGTTTAATAATAGAGAAGTGCAGAGAATTTAATGTAAACCTATTCTCATGTTTTGTGGATTATTCAAAGGCATTTGACTGTGTACAACATCAGAAACTTTGGAGAAATCATGAGGAATATGGGCTTTCCATCACATGTAGTACAACTCATAAAAATGCTCTATCTAGACCAACAAGCAGCAGTTAGAATAGATGGCGAGATATCAGATTGGTTTGACATCAAGCAAGGAGTCCGTCAGGGCTGCGTGCTGTCACCCTATTTGTTTAACCTGTACGCCGAAAATATAATGAGAAATGTAAGAGATGATATAAACAGGGAGCTATATGATGCCCTAAATATCGGCGGTCATTTTGGAACTGTCGTGATTACAAAGTCGAACTCCTCACTAGAAGGAATCCTTCATATCATCGGAGGAAGTGAGTGTCACCATGTATGCAGTGATAATGGTGACAAAGTAACAAGAAGTTACCAAGCGCAGAGGTAATACAGGAAGGTCCCGCCATACGTCGCTTCGGTTTACGTCGTTTCGCTATAACGTCGTTGTCACATAAGGGACAACTTCACGTTACGTCGCTTCGTTCCGCCATTAACGTCGTTTTGTGAATTTGACGACGGTAATGCTATTCGACGACAGATCGCTAACTTAGCCACTAAAGCTGGCTTTGGAGGAATGGAGGAAGCTGACATTGATGAGTTGCATGCATCACATGGAGAAGATGCTCAGCAGGAAGAGGAGCACCCTGTTGCAACCCCCAAACCTCGAATGTTGACAGCTGAACGTTTGTCACAATTCTTTCAGTTGATTGATGTGGCAATGGACAATGTAAATGAGGATGACCCGAATAGAGAACGGAGCTCCAAAGTGTCGAGAGTAGTAACAAGCGCCATCAACTGTTACAAGGAGCTTTACTTAGAGAAAAGGAAACAGGCTGTGCATCAGACATTGGGCACATTTTTTTGTTCAAGCAGAGAAGATCAAGGAAAAGAGGCAGGAAGAGGTTACATTTCATTCTCAGATAAAGATGCAGAATTTAATGCTTCTACCTCCCAATAACTCTACCACTCACCCTCCAACCCACTTCTATTTGGCCAATAAATATCAACAACCATCAAATTAAACATTACATAATATACTGTATTGCATTTAATTATATAGGAAATAGTGTTTCGCCATACGTCGTTTCACTTAAAGTCACGTTTTCCATGAACGTAACCCCGACGTTAATCGGGGCCTTCCTGTTGTTTATTTCCTCAAGTTAAAGTAAATATGCCGTAAAGTGTTGACTGAGAGTAGCCGTCTACGTTCCGACATCTTGGGAACAGTGTTCAGTACTGAGTGAGTGGAAATAAGGGTGTTCCATGGATGAAAGCGAACCGCGGACAGGTGAACTCAACTCACCAACAGAACTTTAATGATGCTCTCCGTGAACACTCTAAGGAGCATTTACTAACGTGGATATCCGAAAGTCACACTAGAAGATGTGCTATCTGAAACCATAACACGTATTCCAGTTGAATGAGGTGCATCAATACCTTGCGACATATACAGCGAGTGGCGGGAGCATCTATGGGTTTGCTCGAAATTTTAAGGCGTCGATTATCAATCAATCAATCAATCCATCAATCCACCCATCCATCCATCCATCCATCCATCTATCCATCCATCTATCCATCCATCCATCCATCCATCCAATCAATCAATAAATCAATCAACCAACCAATCAATCAATCAATCAATCAATCAATTAAACATGCCACGTCAGTCTTTTTGGCCTGTGTGGAAGTTTCAACTATTGTGAGTATCAGTATACATGTTCAAAGTCTGTCCTCATCGTGTGACTGAACAAAGCTAACTGATCGCCATTTCACCCGTGTTTGATTCTCGTCACACATCTATGAACCTGTGGGCATGAGTTAGGTAAAATAGAGCCCAACGTGAAGTAAGAAAAGCCTCCGTAGATCTCAGCGACACAACACTTTTCACAACACCCAGCAAGCTGCTAAATGATGGCGTTTATGTGAACACAGCAAAGGCCTTTCGTGTACATTATTCTACCAACAATAAACTGAAAAACACAGAGGCGTTACCAGTTAAATGTGCGAAGCCTGAGTTAAGAAGACGGAAAGATTTCATTGTGACTTTGCGATTACCGTGGGGATAACAAATACTCTACATTCGAATTGTATCAGCGACTATGTGTTTTGTATATTCGAACCAAAATACGATTCATTTATTCTCTTCATAGATATACAGGATATATTTTTAATGACTCGCAGTGCTTGAAAATATTGCCGGTCCAAGTTTTGTATTTACCTATTATGTTGCATGAACTTTAGAGGGTAAATACAAAACTTGGACCGGCAATATTTTCAAAAACTCCACCCATCATGTTCCATGCCGATAAGCCTGGTCGGTCATGTTTTGCAATCTCACTCGATCACCAGAGTCTTGGATCAGCTCCGTGTTTCTGTCTCGGCAATTTTCAAACACTGCACAGTCATTAAAAATACACCACATACAACTTTGCAGTAAGCAGCGTAATTTGCCAGGCAATACAGTGTGCAACTAATTGTTTGCGGCTTCTGTATTAAAATTTACTAAGAGAATACATTATTTTGTATAACATTAAAATAACAAGGCGTGGGTGGGGAGGGGTGCATCATTATATTGCAACTACGAGACCATGAATCTAAAAAATCAAATGACTTTGAACTTACTCCGCTATGAAGGCATATGAAATAAAGTATTTGAAAGCAAATTCCGGGCCAGGAAGAAGGACGGGGCTGGTGAAGGAGTAAATTGGCAACCCAACTGTACATAGATCTTTAAGTGAAGCTTGAAGCATAATGCAGGCAAAGCCCACACAAAGTAAGCAAGTGAAGGGAAGAAACAGATAGAACTGGTAACTCAGTAGTTAAAAACAAAATCAAGATAAAAGTAAAATTAATCCCAGCAAGGAAAACAATCGGACTCCCTGGCCAAGGCGTTAACGACATTGTTCGTAACCCTGTATATCCACTTGGGGAAAACAGCAGCTGCGAGAATCGGCAGCGGTTCGCGCCGCGCTGGTAACTTACGGGGGTGTGTGAGTCGGTTGTTCAGAAAACAATGGCAAACTACTGAACGTAAAACTTGCCTAGGACATCAACAACAGCTGAAAAATGCTGGTGTTGACTGCAACGTCATGTAAGGGATATGCAAAGGAAAACAAGAAAGCTAACGAGAAAAACACAAAAGAGGTATTTATGTACGTGGACGTAGGGGAAGGGAAAATCAATGGGTAGCAAAAACGGGAAGAACTGCTATTGAGAGCTATAAGCAACGTAAATGTGAATGGTAAGCTTGACAAATAAAAGACACAAACAGAGACAAAAACGAACGTTGTTGGCTTTGTCAACAAAAATAAAATAAAATAGGAACATACACACATGAAAAACGCACTCTGTGTCTACTAAATTAGATAGAATGAAAAAAGATACATGTACAGAGGATTTCATCTAACATTAAAATAACAAAATACTGAAGGAAAATTCAATCTTCGACAAACGTGAAGACAGTTGCAGCCTGTCAAAGTAAATGTGTAAATGCACGTTGCATGCTCTTTGTGCCGGTCTCCCTGGCTAGGATTTAAACGACTTTCTCCGTAATCCCGTGTATCAACGTAGGGTAACGCAGCGTGCGAGAATTGGAAGCGGTTCTCGCCGCGTTGGTAACTTACGGGATAAATGAGCCGGCCGCTCAGAAAGCAATGGCAAACTACTGAGCGTAATCTTGCCAAGAGATCAACGACAGCGGTAAAAATGCTGGTGTTGACAGCGATGTCCTGTAAGGGATATGCGGAAAAAAATGTTCTTTGTGGGATCTTACGATAGACTACATGTTGATTTTCTAGGCAATTTAGTAGCTTACCATTGCTTTCTTAACGTTTAAGTCCAACTGACCGGTTTACGGAATACACTCACTACCCCGCCATCAGAATACAGAAGTTTAAAAGCCACAGCTCTTAACCTTTTTGCGACGAAGACCCCATAAATGTTAAAATCTTTACATATTTTAGGAAGTACACTCCATATGATGTCAAATTGACCTTTCAACTTCAGACACGGCACAAATTAGACACTGAAAGTCATCAAAACCACGAGAAGGAAGTAGAAACCGTCTGAAAGTGTGCTTTTGATCTTATCTCATTTAATCTCATCTCATCTTCTTCCTCTTGTACCTTGCGGTGTCGAGGTGAAGAATTTATAAATAGCGGAGAGTGCCTGTTTATGGGCTTCATATATTGAGATTCCAATGGACTCTGTTATTCCCTCTGTCCATCGCTTACGTGGTCGACCTCTTCTTCTGGTTCCATTTGGCCTGTACATCATTGTTTGTTGTGGTATATTGTTGGTTGGTAATCTACTTATATGGCCGAACCATTTAACTTGCGTTTTCTAATGAAATCTAATGCTGCTATAACCCCTACTTTAGTCCTGAGTTCATCATTTCTGATTTTCTCTCTTCTTGATACGTTGAGTATTCACACTGAGGGAATAATTATTGTACTTATTTTAAATTTATTTCTGAAAAGAAAGAAAAACAACAACCATATAAACAAAATAAATGTGTAGGTCAGCATGGCCGAATGGATAAGAACGCGTGTTCTTAAACATCCGTTGTGCCGATGCCGAGGTCAAGGGTTCAACCCCTACACCGGATAGTTGGACTAAAATGTTGACCTATCATCCTTGACTTGGGGACGTAAATTACAAGTACCTCTGAAGTCGGAGTGGGTTCGTCTGATGGCGAGGGACACTGTTAATATGTAAAGCTACTCCCAACGCAAAATTCAGCCCAGCACTACTAGAAGTAGTATGTATGGACTACGACTGAGTTCAAAACAAGTGGGCGCCAAAAAATAAATAAATAAATACATAAATAAAATGTGGAAATGTTGACCCACTAGTAAACTGCACATGGCCAGTGTGTTACTCGGGCATATAAAGAATGTTAAGAATATTAGATCTGTAACCCACCATGTACACCATATGGGTGTTTCCAAGGCACCAGGGCCGGGTTATATACTGGCCAAGACCTATTGACGCGTCCTCGTCGAGCGTCCTGGGCAACAGGTCCCTTCGGGGTCCTGGCTAAAGTCAGTAGGATCGCCGATTCCTCCGAAGTCGGAGAGTGTCTGCCTGTATGGCGAGGAACCACCAGTCTGCACACCAATAAGCCAGACATGGGACAACGGATACTCACGCAAACCTCAGGTCCTGTATGACATCACACTGATGCTGGACAACAGGATGCCTTCATCCGACATACAGGACTTCACGTTGGAGCTCAAACCAACGAACACAAGCAAGCAAGCAAGCATGCGCCATATGATACCACCAAGGAGGGTTGCCCTAAGACTAGCTACCTCATCCCAGAGAAGACGTTAAGTGCAAAATCTGACCGATCATGAACAAGGCTACAGAAGACTTGGCCTAGGTTACTTGAGGGTCTAGGCTCCAATGGGAGGCGTAAGGCAGAAACATAAATAGAAATCGCCCTGACCTATCGGACACCCATCGGGTTTATATAATGACTGTTCTAGTTATTTCAATGTAGATAATACAGGCGGCCACTAAGTCCATTCCAAGAGGAGCGAGGAAAAACTACAAACTGTGCTGGACTGAAGAACAACAATATTGCATGTTCTCTGCAGGATATTGCAATCACCCTCAACCGTTATCCTGGTAGAATGATTAGTGATCTGATATAACACTCGACGCCTCTAAGAAAATGTGTATTCCTTAGCCAGGTCTATTGTCAGAGTCCTAAGAATAGATAACCACAGACCGAACTGGTTTAGACTAGGACAGGCATAGCTAAAGACAGTCAGTCAATAGGTAATGACGACGGCACAAGTATGAAGAGTGTTACGACGGGTCACAACCGACGACAGACACCTAACCCAGAGGTCAAGGACAGTTAAGAGTTCTACGCAGGACAAAGACGACACGGGACGTCTGAATAGAGTTCAGAGAAGAGACCCGTGACAAGAGGACACGTGACAGAAAAGACTGGACAGAGGTCAAGACAGAATGTGTTTGCGACCATCAACGGGGACAGACGTGTTGATAGAGGACGGAGTTAAACTGTAGAGCGATAGAATTTGACGAATAGATGCGACAGCCTTGTGAGACTGTATTCGGGCCTTGACTAATCGTGGTAATGAAGTACGGCTGTGATATGTTTGTGAGATCGAAGAATGCGATGACTGTTCGAGAGACGAACGGGCCTATGTAAATAGATTGATAAAGACGGACCAAGTGTCTGACGGTCTGTAAGAATCATTGTACAAATAATAATAGACCTGTGCTAGGATATTTTTAGATAGGGATCGTGTAGCGAGTGAGCACGTTGTAAGATAAATCTGTGCTACATTATATACGATAAAATATCCGAAGGGCTCGTTTTTAGCCAGTCTCTGAGTGGAGTAATTTCTATATCTATAAATTGCCTTTAGAGGCATGTATGTGAGGGCATGAAGATTGCCAGGTCTCTGACATCTATCATCCACTTGAACCCACAAATATGGAATAAGGACATAACTAGTATGTAGCCATTGCATTACGGCCTTATGGGGGGTCTAGTTGGCAGTGTGTTTAAGTACATTCGTTCTTTAGAGAGATGCTATTATCAGCTGATAGAAGCAGTTTCGAATCACTGAATGGTCACAATGGGTTTCATTTTTAATGTAGCCTAGTCTGTTCTCTAATTTCTACTTCTGTCTACTTCAGTGAATGCTCATCAATACCTGTAGATTTATTTCTCATGCTACATTAATGGCTTCAAGTGTTCCCTAACCATTTCTTTTTCTGAGATTTCCGTTACAAGAAATCTAGATCAATCAATCAATCATGTGCCACGCCGGAAAGCGTGGGCGGTCATGACTCGCCATTTCACTCGATCACCAGCGTCGTGGATCAGCTCACTGTTCCTGTCTCGTCCATGCCATGTGGCCAAGCCATCCAGGATATATTCCTCTCGGTCTTCCTCTTGGTCTGTTCCCTTCGATCTTGCCAGTTGTCACTAAGTTCTCCAGTCCATTTCTTCTCATAACATGTTCAAAAAACTTTGACTGTCTACGTCTAATTTCTCTAATCTAGATACAAATACATTATTATTTCATGCAGCGGGTTCGTTAGCGAAGCTAATAGGGAACCACGCTGATATTGTCATGGCGAGGGTTCGGTGCCTCGGTTCGTCGCCTGCTAAATGAGGGAAAGATTGGCCACCTATTTCCCCTCGCATTATGGCCTACACAACGTGATAGCCTTATCACACCACAGAAAAATAGCAGGAAGCGGCTACGTGACAATAAAAAAAATATCCTGTACATTTCTCGTATTTTCCATTTGAAATAGCGATAACACAACTGACACAGACGTGAAAGGAATACAGCAACAAATGACAGACAGAATAATCAGGCTGGAAGCTGACGATTTTTTACCTCATGGAATGATAAAATCTTTTTGAATTCTAAAATCATTCCATGACACGGTTTCACAATTATTATTTACACATTTACCGCCTTTCAGCCGAGTGGCCGTGTTTTCCGGAATAGAAACAAGTTGGCAATGATGGCCGTTAATGATTGGGTGGCTGATGGGGTCGATTGTTTAGTTTCCCACGATAATATTAATTAAGATGAAATGTATACAACAGTAATAAATAAACTGGATTTGTTTTCTTCTTGTGAAAGGAAGAATATGTATGCTATTTGGACCATCGGGTTGCGTTGACCCTTTCATCGTTTCTCTTCTGTATAATTCTGGAAATGGCAATCTTTTGTTTTCTTTTTCTTCATCTTCTCCCCCTCCCTCATATTTCTCGACTTTATCTCCTCTTTTCCCGTCTTATTTTCTTCCACTTCTTCGCCTCTTCCTTCTTCTCTTCATGCACCTCATTTATCCTCCTCCCCCCATTCCTCATCTCTTCCTCCTTCTCCCCCTTCTCCATATTCCCATCCTCTTCTTCTTCGTCGTCTTTAATCCCTCCGTTTATCATATGCTCACAACTCGCTCACGTCAAGCTTCCCCCTTTGCATTGTTATCTTTTGTAGTGCCAAAGCTAAGTAAAGCAAGTGGGCAACCGCGACTCATCCACGGCTCTTCCGTGCCCCTGTCTGGTCGCGGTATATGGACTGCGTGCTGCAACGACCACAACAGATATGACTACGCCTTGACAGACATTGACAAGGTCTCTTATAACGGGCAGGCGAAGGGAAATTGACTCGGTACTAGGAGACACACAGATCTGCTGCCTGTTAGGTAAATTAGGACAGGACCAAGCGGTATACTTTCTCAGTATGATTCATTCATTCATTCATTGGCATCTTTCCGTCTTGACAGACGATAGTATGGTACACTGTACTTCAAAAAGGCTTAATAACTACAACCCATGGCGGTGGCGAATGTTGCTGATAAGGCCAAGCATCAGTATGATGCAGGTCTTCGAAATGCCGCTCCTTAAAGCGTTGGTAACGAGTTTTATTTATTGAATGGTTCAAACTGTGTTTTGCTTTAGCTGCTTATACCATCCCCTTACGGTGCCGCCGCCTGATGCGCACGTCTCTCTGTATTATATAGCACGGCACTGCCTTGAATTAGGAACTGCCTGGGTAATGCAAACACGAGCAAACTGCCCATAGAACTCGTTGGATGTTCTGGGTCACAGAACTGACGAAATCACGCAATGCAACTAAATTTATGACCATGTTACAAATGACAAGACAACATCAGTAAGTGAGCGACTGTTTTAAATGACTTACAACGCATTAGGCATTTGATGCTGGATCCATATTTGTATAGATCAATTTGTGAGTCATGTGGTCAGTATCACACCGGTGCTTTGCTTCCCAAGATACCCAGGTTTTACTGGATTGTCATGGGAGTCCTGATCAATTTTAAAAACTTCCAGCCCCCCCCCCCCCCCCCCCCTCCCCCCCCCGATGCGATTAGATCCTCGACCACCGAGCGTCTAGCCACTAGTGCTACCGTGGCTCACGAAAGACCACCAAATGGTGCTAATTACAAGTGGTTCCGTCAGAAGTCGATAGAGCCGGTTTCCTCTTCTCGGAGGGGTGTACGCATTGCTACAGGTGGACACTTCGTTCTCTGTTGTAGACTCAAGGTATAGATGGATAATGTAATAGGTAATAAAAAAAAGACGGTAGCCACTCCATATATTACTTTTCAAGGCAGAAGCAGTCTAACTAAATGACCCCCCCCCCCCCCACCACCCATCCCCACACCACACACACACACCCTTACAAAACCGTCTTTATGGAAACAGTTCATGTATCCTGCATCTAGGAGACACACTTCAACAGCGGGCTGTTGGTTTGTCGAGACTCCTGTCTGTTCCAATTTTCACATTGGGCAGTGAGGGGCATTTTGTGTGATAATCACAGGCACAGATACGGGGCATTATGGGGTGACCTTCTGCTGTGAAGTTGGAACCACGACTAACTAACTAACTAACTAACTAACTAACTAACTAACTAACTAACTAACTAACTAACTAACTAACTAACTAACTACTAACTAACTAACTAACTAAGCAACCAACCGACCTACCGACCGACTGACCGACCGACTGACTGACTGACTGACTGACTGACTGACTGACTGACTGACTAACTGACTAACTGACTGACTAACTAACTAACCAGCTAACTAGCCAACCAACCGACCAACCAACCAACCAACCAACCATCCAACCAACCAACCATCCAACCAACCAACCAACTAACTAAATAACCAACCAACCAACTAACCAACTAACCAACCAACCAACCAACCAACCAACTAACTAACTAACTAACTAACTAACTAACTAACTAGCTAACTACCTAACTTCAACAGCCATCAGAGATAGATATTCCCAGTTAGACAATACAGGCCACACGGTGTGATCGCAAAGAACGCAAATGAAAGGTAGGAGTTGAGTGTCTGGTAAGTACGCGAGATTCAATAAATACTAAACAATGCAGTATCTGTACATTTCAACAATCGAACAGAAATTATTGGAGTTGATATATTTGAGTTGAGTCAAGATTAGATATCACAGCAATCGGGACATTCAGATGCGTGCTCCGCCCTCTTTTTCAACAACCAACGAAGAGTCCCAATTCTAATGGTACCGGTTGCAGTCTAATTATGTGACCGTCTGACCTTTCCTTAGAGTACAGAGGGTCGGTGGGATCGTCTGTTCACCACCAGCCGCACCATTGTCTCCAGGCCATGACAATTTTGCTGTGTAGATGATGACGTCACCTTGGCGCTAATTATCCAGAATAAATTGTTGCACTTCGCATTTAGCGCCGTCTGCTGGTCAATCCTTGCACTTCCTGTCCAATGTGATTATCGCCAATAGGTCTGACGATTCCTCTGGCATTATGACCCTCTCTCTTCCCGGCTCCCAATGTTCTCAAACACGCACACTTCTCTGATTGTATTCTCTGCTAGAGCCATCCATGATTTTCCTCTTACCTGCGTGTGGCC
>JACEFZ010023995.1:32500-52500 GCA_014155875.1 Cepaea nemoralis | reverse complement strand
CTAACAAGGCATCTGGAAGAAAACCAACTCTTAACGCCACATCAAGCAGGATTAAGAAAGTACAGATCCACTGAAGATCAAATAACCTATATAGCTCAGGAAATAGAGGATACCTTCCAAGAACACACACACACGCACACACACATGCACACGCACACGCACACACACACGCACACACATACATACACACACACACACACACACACACACACACACACTGACGGTCTGGATAGATTTAGAAAAAAGTATTTGATAGAGTTTGGAAGGAAGGACTGAAAGTAAAACTGCAAAACATGCAGGTTTGTGGGAAAATATACGAATGGATCAGCCACTACCATGAGAACAGAACTGCCAGTACAAAATTATAAGGACAAACCAGCAAAATGATGCTGTTGGAGCAAGGTGTCCCCCAAGAGAAAAAAAAAGGAGGGTGGTGGGCGGTTCTTCTTCTACCAACATTATTCCCAGTATGTATGTATATTATATAAGCGATCTCCATAACATTTTTGTGGATTTTAAAAAGGCTTATGATAGTGTCCATAGGAATAGTCTATGGAATGCTATGCAGGAATTTGGAATACCAAGGAAGTTAATCAACATGACCAGACTATGCATGGAAGATACTTATAATATAGTAACATATAAAGGCAGGAAATCAGACCCTTTCCAAATAACCTCTGGCTTGAAACAAGGTGATGCACTATCGCCGCAACTCTTCAATCTGGCTCTAGAGAAAGTTGTAAGGAAGATAAAGGAGGAATGTGATATTGGAGGAACATCCAAGCTGCTTAGGTATGCAGATGATATAGATATTATAGGGGAAAATGAACAAAAGCACATTGGAAATATTGACTCACTTAAAGGAAAAAGCCCAACAGATGGGGCTGGTTATCAACCAAGATAAGACAGAATATATAGTACTTTCAAGAGAAGGAATGGCTAAAATCTCTGGCCACATACAAATAGATAATATGACCATTAAAAGAACGGAAACATACAAATACCTGGGTACAATCTTCAACTGCTCCAACATCATAAGAGAAGAAATACAAACTAGAATCAATTCTGGAAATAAGATATACTATGCACTACAACATCTACTAAAATCAAATGCGCTATCTCGTAACACCAAAATCACAATATACAAAACACTGGTCAGACCAGTTGTGCTGTATGGCTCTGAAACCTGGAGTACAACGAAAGGAGATGAAGCCTTGTTACAAACATTTGAGAAAAAAGTTTTAAGACGCATCTTTGGACCCATTAGGGATAGGATACACAAAGTGGAGAGTGGAAAAGAAGAGGTAACAAAGACATTTATGATCTGTTTAAGTCCCCGCTAATCACTGGTATCATGAAGGCTAATAGACTACAATGGCTGGGGCATATAGAAATAATGGAAGACAATAGGGAAACAAAACTCGCTTACACTCAGGAAATAAATGACCGCAGACCCCGAGGTAGACCAAGAAGACGGTGGAGAGATAATATATATACAGACCTACAAGCACTTGGAATCAACGACTGGCAAGAGAAAGTCAACCAGAGAGACGAATGGAGACGGATTGTATCTGCAGCAAAGAACCTCAATGGCTCGGAACGCTGAAGAAGAAGAATATAACATCAAAGAAAATTTTCCAGCCAGAATTCACACATCCTCCTTTGCAGATGATCTAGCCATAATGACATCTGAATAATATATTTGTACAGCTAACAGTAGAACGCAGCAAACCTTATTAGAGCTAGATTACTGGTCAAAATCATGGCTAGTGAAGATAAGTGAGAAGAAAACAACTGTACAGTGTTCTCCCTTTCAAATAAAACTCAGCAACCTAAGTTGGTATTGAATGGAAAAATATTGCGCCATGAAGAAAATACAAAACTATACTGGAGTCACCTTCAATAGTCGCCTGACATGGAAGACACACAGATTGAGAAAAATCGAATAAAAGCAAGGCAAAGAATGGCAATCATGAAATAGCTTGCTGGTACAACGTAGGGAGCAGATGAGAAAGTTCTCAAGAAGTTATATACTGAACTGGTGAGGTCTGTACTGGAATATGCCATCATAGCTTGGGCAACAGCAGCTAAGCCAAACTTTAATAAATTATATAGAATCAAAAATCAAGGAATGCGGATCGTTACTGGAACTGGAAGTCTGAAGATAACGCCTATTAACGAACTAGAAAAGATCAGTTGTTTATAACCAATGCAAGATATAAGAGATAGTAGAGCCCAACAACAAGCAGAAAACATTAGAAGATTGATTAGAACATCCCATGTATAAAAGGTTTAATGGTTTGGAAATGGAAGACTAAAGCAAAGCAACTTGTATAGAAACTGCAAACAAGAAAGATTAGGACAGATCCTTATTCTTAACATATCAACAGTCCCTCATTTACAATGTACACAAGTTCCCAGCTTGGAAACAGCAGCAACTGCCTGATATGATAGAAGACATTCCTTGTATTGAAAAAAAGAACACTCAGAATGAAACAGAAAGAAGAAAAATAGCCCTAAACTACATAAAAAGAAAATTACTCAAGTAGCAATTCGACCCAAGCATATACAGCCAAAAATGCAATAGAAAATGGAGGAGGAGGAATTCTCCTAAATGTTAAAAAAAAAATGGAGCAAAAAAAAACAACAACCACTCAGTGGCAACTGGACAATTCTCAAATAACTTCAAAGCAGAGGTAGAGGCTTTGAAAACTGCAGCAGAAATGCTTTGATGGAGGAAAATAAAGACAAACAAAAAGATATCTTCACAGATGCAAAGTCAGCTGTCTCAATATTGAAGAGCAAAAACAGCACAGAACTAGTGCAGCACTCCATGGACTATGTCAGAAAAATAAAAGTTGTAATACAGTGGATCCCATCACATTGCTGTAGACCCGGAAATGAAGAGGCTGACAGACTAGCAAAAGAGGGCGTATGGCTACTCCAACCTGACATAGACATTACCTATAATGAGGCAAAGAGGTGTATAATAAGTACTTATATAACCAAGTGGGAATCAAAGTATCCAGGCCACCTGAAAGATGAAACATATTACAAACTCAGACTCCACATAGGACATAAAAGGATGGAAAACCACATGTTCAATAAACCAAAGATAGTAGATACTGATGAATGTAACCGTGGAACTGGTAAAATGACAGCTAGACATTTGCTGCAGGAGTGCCCAATATATGCAAAACATAGACAGATATTTTGGACCATATCTGCTTCATTTGAGGACAATCTCTATGGAGATGTCAACAAGTTTAAACTGACTGCTGCTTTCTTTAACTATATTCAGGTTGACATCTAAAGGTGCATGCGTTAGTTCTTAACCGTTCCACATTTCATGACACAGGCATGCCGGTGGCAAAAGCGGTCCAGTGGCACGAAAAAAGTTGGCTAGCAAAAGTCCGAATCGAAAGCTCACTGTGAGGATGTCATCTGCAGACTGCATTCTTCTAGTTTCCGGAGGATCACCTGTGGCGAACGGAAGGCTCAATATAAGGAAGGGGAGCTAAGTAGCTATGTGCAGGACTGCTGACTTGTATCTTGCATAAGTTTCAATAAATCAGCTCAATTAATACAAGTCCAGGGTTTGCAGAAACAATCCAGCAACTGTAAATGAAGCATCAACGGAACAGCAATAACAGAGTCGAAGGCCGGCAAACTAGGTGATGAGGCCAAGTTTATTTGCCCACATTGTCGTGCTGCATAATCAATCATATAATTCAAAATTCATAATAGATTTCGACCGTGTCTGTGATTTCCAGACGGGACGGTCATCATAATATTAAGTACGAATAATTAACAGTTGACTATGCTAGTCACTGACAACTATCAAGTTCGTATAGCAGTCCTTCTGTCCTCTGTAAGGTTGCCAAAGTGTCCTTCTGCTGTGACATTCTAAGTCTCGTTCTTATATTCTGCATCTGTCCAAAATATTTATCTTGATATGTAAAATGCCATCTTCTTCTGGTTCTCTTTGCTAATAAGTGTTGGCCATAAATACGGTTGTCCTGCTAGTAAATATGTTTCTAATTTCCAGACACCTTCAACGTGCTGCTTCTCTGTTGGAGCTCTGGTGATCCGAATCTTTGTTGTTATTGACAAAAATGCTGAAGTGATCTCCGTTCCACGTCAGCCCATTCGATACTCCTAGATATTGGATTTGCGATTTTGTCGCAAATTTATTATTGCGTCATTATCTCTGTCCTGCTACTTGGCAAGGACGTGACGATTCTTTGGGTGAGCCCAGTACCAGAGCGTTATGTGTCGGCTCTGAAATTAAGGAAACCTCCTTGGATGGCAGAGAATGACCATGACCTGCCCCATGCCTTCCCTTGAGGGCTGACCAGGATGTCTTTAGCTGTTCTAAACGAGCCCGCTGGGATGAGGATATCACCACACCAGTGAGAGTCGAAATTCTTACGAAACACCCGGGAAGGTAACCCGGTCAAAAAATGCCTCAAGAAGTGGGATGTGTCGTCCGAAAGGTGCAAATATCGCAGCTCTGCTGTAAACAGGCACAGCGCAATTACGTCAAAAACAACATTCCGGTTAACGCAGAAGAAGAAGATGAAGAAGAAGAAGAAGAAGAAGAAGAAGAAGAAGAAGAAGAAGAAGAAGAAGAAGAAGAAGAAGAAGAAGAAGAAGAAGAAGAAGAAGAAGAAGAAGAAGAAGAAGAAGAAGAAGAAGAAGAAGAAGAAGATATAAATGGCCCTTGAGAACAAAAAAAAAAAAAAAAAAAAAAAGAAAACAAAAACAAACAAAAACCTTATGCTTTTCGTTCTCACAGTTATACCACAAATAACCCGGCTATTTTAATTATGCTTGAAAAGCGTAGCATGTTTGAAGTCGTTCGCGATGTGCAGAATAAGAAAACAATCTGTGTTTTTATTCCGAGTTCAAAGTGACATATTTCCTTACATTATCCATTTTCAAACCGTCTACATTATTTTAATACATAAAAGTGCAATAACGAAATTAGAAAACAAATGTCACAGAGAAGTGCATGCTGGCTCCAGTAATAACTAGAGAAGAAACTGAAACAACAACCGAAGTATTATGGTCCTTCGGGTATACACATTTACGGCTGGCACTTTTATGTCGGTAGCCGCGGCAGGGTAATGGGAAGACACTCGCCTACCATAGTTAGTTAGTCGAGGTTCCAACTTCACGGCAACGGGTCGTTACCATTATGCTCCGTTCCTGTGCCAGTGAATATCACACAAAATGCTCCACACTGTCCAATGTGAAAAGTGGAACAGACAGGAGTCCCGGAAATCCAACAGCCCGCATATGTCCTACTCGCCTACCATGTCCGTGGTCAGGGGTTCGATCCACATCGGGGCGAATCCGGATTTAAAAATTCGGCCATTGTTCGCAGGTTAACACAGCTTAAAACTGGTACCAAGAAATAGTTTGGAAAGTGAAGGCGGCCAGTGTGATGCTGACTACAGCACCCAGCGAGTACCGAGTGGTCTATAACAATATGTGTCTAGCACCCAATGCCCAGTGCGCCTTAAGGCGTGTGAAAGAGTTACTTTCTTAACTTACTATTTAATTGTTTTTTTTTAAAGTTAGCTAATGTAAAATAACATATGCTGTATATGTGAGCCGTGTTAGCGCCGTGGATAGAACACTAGCCTGTCGGGCCCGTCGTCATCTATTCCAATCCCCAATGGAACTGGGTATTTTTTATAATAGCTCTGGGCAACCAAGTTGACCCAGCCTAAAATAAGGCGTGGGGAATGTTCAGGAAAATAAAGGTAGTGTCAAAGACTGAAACATAAAGGCCGGAGGTCTACCTCAAGATAGAAGACCACCGTGAAGAGTGGTCAACCTCAAGTAGATTAGAGGTGATACGGTGCCCCGATTTAAGGGCAGGGTAGGTGATAGAATGGGGGACTATTAACTAGTTCTCTCATGAGACACGGAGGCGTTGACCAGATAGTTAGCACTCTGGTCACGACAGAATCACGCCTACATGATAGCCACGATTGCCACTCAAGACGAGACGGCTAATGTAGGCGTGCTAAGTATCACGGCACGCAAAAAGCCGAAGGACACATGAAGGTCCTTCCGCGTGCTGTGTAGCCACGCGAGTAGGAAGGTCAGACTGGGGACTGACTTTGTAGAGAGCAGATCGTTTAGTGTTGATAGGAGTTTTGTGTAGCCAAATAGATAGAGATTAGCAATAGGGTTTAGGAAACTAGTGATAGGCAATTCTGTGGCTTTGTGTGTGGGTTGATAGCGACTGTTATGTACTTGTAAAGAGCCAACGGCAATAAAATGTATCATTCATTTCCTCTCACACGACTTGTGTGGTGTGGGAGAAGTAATCCGATGATGCCTGACACATGAGTTGTTGACAGGCAAGGATTAATGTGGTGTCAGAAGTGTGGCTTGGACGAAAGTTCAAGCTAATACACTCACCCACGGCTCTAGACTAAGATTACTAATAGTGAATTAAAGGTTTAATTTGTGTCAGTGACGTTGACGTGTGCAGACTAGGACAAGTTGCGAGCTAAACTGTGCATATCGTGACGAAATAATGCTTATTTGTGTTTATTAAAATATTAGTTACTTAAATCATGTGTTTCTTGAAAGTTGTAAGTATTGATATTATTATTTCTTCCATTTATTTATGTATTTACCTATTTATGTTGTAAATAATTTACCAAATATGATTCATGGCGGAGCGATACACAGCCAGCAACATTATCGATTTTTCCCAAGCAAAAAATAGCGCTGCGCCTCTGACGTAAGACGATTGACAAGCAGTTGTTCTACGCCATTCGCATTCAGCATTCGAGTGTTTACAAATCGTCAAGCTGCTGCCCGCCTGAATCTGTACTGAATCTGTATTTTATATCAACTATTATTTGTTTTTTTAATTAGAAATTGAATATATTTTTTTATTTAAAAAATTTTAAATTATATTTTTTATTTATTTCAAAGCAGTTATTGTTTTTTTTCTCGTACTTTTTCTTTTGTTACCGTCCACGATGGCACTACTTTTGGCCATGCAAATGAGACTTGGTCTGCACAACACTTGCATAGATTAAACTAGGTTAGTAACGAAAGGCATAAAACGTTAGAACGAAGACAGGACATTGACATTAAATATTACTTAATCTATATTCTGTTTGTTCGTGGGCATGTCATTGTCATTGTTCTGATGTGTTCGAGAATATTATATGTCGTTCACAAGTTGTTAATTGTTGCTTCTCTGTGAACCAGGGTGAACAACAGCTGATTAGAAAACTCGTGTGTATGCCGAAGTGCCAAACAAGGTGACCTGATTAGAAAACTCGTGTCTATGCCAAAGTGCCAAACAAGGTGACCTGTGTTACCGGATTGTTGTTCCCTGATTCTCGGGAACATTAAGTTGAGTATACTCAATATTTTTGGCATGCAATGTGATTAATAGTGCATCTCTTTTTCAGCTTGTGATGCATTAGCATATTTTTGTGCTCTGTTTTTTCAGGATAAATTTTCCAGGGTATAAACAAAGAGTACAATTTGTAGTGCTCAGATAATAAGAAACATAACATATTAAAGATAAATAAGTGACTAATAGTTCAGTGCGGGGCAACGCTAGCTAATTACCCAACAACATGGCTACTTTAGCTGATTTCGTAAAAGCAGGCAAAGAAATGCAATACACAGGAAAAGAGCTAGAAGAATATGCTGATAGGAAATTTAAAGAAGCAAAAGATGCTGAGAGAGATGAACGCACTCGAGAAAGACAACACCAAAAGGAGATTGCAGAACTAGCTGAAATAACAAAACAAAAACAGCTAGAAGATGACAAACAGATTAAGCAAAAAGAATTAGAAGTTAAACAACAACAGTTAGAACATGATAAGGAGATTAAACTAAAACAGCTAGATCAGGAAAAAGAATTAAAGCAAAAGCAATTAGATCAGGACAGAGAACTAAAGCAAAAAGAGATAGATGCAATGGCAAGAGTTAAGGAAAAACAAATACAAGTAGAATCAGAGACACAGTTAAAGATGAAAGGTATGGATGTAGACTCACACGCAGAGATCTATGCTACTAAACTAAAAAGTCAACAAGAAGAAAATAAGTTCAATAAATACAAAAACATTATCAAACCATATTGTAAAGATGATTCCATATCAGCCTGGACAGAAAATGTCGAGTATCAGTTTAAATATCACCAAGTTCCAATAGAGATGTGGGCTATGATTTATATGAAGAACCTGAGTGGTGAGCCCTTAAAGTGATAGAATCTATACCAACTGATCTTAGATCTACTATCAGTACATCCATGATAGGATAATGCAACACTTTTTACTTGATGCCCATGGGTATCAGGTCAGTTTCTCAAATTTAAAACCTAAACCTAGTGAGACTTTCATTGATTACGTCTCAAATGTTCAAAGTGTACTAGATAGGTGCTTAAAGCAGCTACATAGGAAAAGACTTTGACAGACTCAAAAATTTAATAGCCATGGATAAAGTTATATCCACTATACCATCTCCTTTTGCTAAATTCCTGCAGCAGTCAGACATTGAAAACATAGAACAGTTTGAAAAGAAAGGCTCTGCATATTTTTCTTCAAATAGAGATATTTTTAAGACTTCATATGACTCTGAAGTAGTTTCTTTTGTGAAAGACCAACCTAAAAACTATCAAAGTAAGAGAAAACCCTTTCAGAAAATCGACAAGAAAGATAAGAAAGTGTCAAAATGTATTTACTGTCAACTCTTGCATGACACTTATTCTATGTGTGACAAATCGCCAAACTATCCGGCACATCTTGAAAATGTTATTAAGAAGCAACAAAATAAAAGATCTGCATACAGGCGTGCAATCAAATGCTTCTTTTGTTCCAGTTACGGCCATTATTCAAATAAGTGCCTTGGCCGCCAACGTATGAAAGCTAACAATGCTTTTTTGATTGATACATCTTCTGATAGTGGTAGTGAGACTGAGTGTGATGTTGAAAATGACTTACCTGTTAACCAATCTGAAGATGTGTGTTGTGTAAACGATATGTTAAGCTTTGACAGTTGTGGACGATGTCACCAATTTCATGCAGACGGAAAATTAGAATGTGGACATACAGTACCATTCTCAACTGAGAATGTAAATGCAGCATTAGCCTCCAGAGGCAATTTGGTGTTCCACAATGCAATGGTCAACGATACACCATGCCAATGTTTGCTGGACAGCGGCAGAACCCTTATTGGTCTTAGAAAGGAACTGGTAAGTCCAGATGACTATACAGGCGACTCTGTCAAGTGCCGAACCTTTTCGGGGTAACATTGAAATTTACCCTTTGGCCAAAGCCCGTATTAACACTCCTTTCCTTTCTGGTACCTTTACTTGTGCAATACTTGACAACCCTTGTACTGATTTAATTTTGGGTTGCTTACCCCAATTGAAACAATGTACTAGCGATGAAATAGCTGCATGGGAAAGATTAAATGCAGCTAATGCAACAACCAGAGCAGACGCTATAAAACATCAAGACACCCTACAAGATGAGAGACTACTGTTGCTTTCCCCAACTGGCACAGATGATACCACCAGACAAAAATTCATAGAACAGCAGAAAGCTGATCCTAGTGTGTCTCCTTATTTAAAATTGTTGAAAGAGAGAGCCAAAGTGAAAAAAAACGCATCATGGTTCTTTAGACTTAACAATGGCATTCTTACTAGATATTATACAACTGGTAACCATGAGATTCAGCAAACGGTGTTACCTGTACAACACCGCCTAACTGTGCTAAAGATTGCACATGAGTCACCGTTTGCTGGTCACCTTGCATACGACAAACCCAGGGCCAGAATTCAGGCTCATTTTTATTGGCCAGGTTTAATGATATAAAATTATTTTGTCGTTCTTGTAATGTCTGTCAACAATTAGTACATAAGGGTAAACATCCTACAGCTGAAGTACAACCTTCTACACTGGCTTCTAGGCCTTTAAGAGGAAGGGTCAAATCTACCACCAACACACAAACACAGGTGCGAGAACAATTGATCTTGAACCAGATCAAGACATACTTTTGTTACTTCCAGACAAACGAAATTTATTATTGACCTCATGGCAAGGGCCATTCAAGGTGGTACGTAAAATTTCAGATGTTGACTATGAAATATCAACAAACGGACACTTAAAGATATTCCATGTCAACATGTTGAAACCTTACTTTTCACGACAAGAGACAGAGGTAGAGACAGACGAACACAGTGCACCCACACCTAGTGATCAGACGACAGACATACACAACGCAACTACACTAGTTAGCGAGACTGGCAAATCCGACGATGTCCATACACCTAGCGAGCTTACAGAATACGCACTTAGCACCACCACCGTACTGAATCAGGTAGACGACGACGGAATGGAACTACCTGTTCCCATTGTAGACAAGACTGCGACAATGGATAGCATACAGATAGAACAGGGACTAACAGACAGTCAACGACGACAATTATTAGAGTTAGTAACGGAGTAGAAAGACATATTTTCTGACATTCCAGGTAGGACGGACAGGATCGAACACTCCATTCTTCTTTCGGACTCTAAGCCTATCAAATGCAGGCCGTACTCTATCCCACTCAGCTATAGAGAAAGTCTAAATAAGGAAATCCTTAATTTAGAAGCTAGTGGGATCATCCAGAAATCCACATCTGAGTACTCTTTTCCAATCGTCCTAGTTAAGAAAAAAGACTATCGAAAACTTAACAACGTTACTAAGATCGACGCAGAACCAATTCCTTCCTGCGAAGATCTTATTCTTGACATGTCCACCTCCAAAATCTTTTCTAAATTAGATCTTACTAAGGGATATTGGCAGGTCCCTATGCAGACTCAATCCATTCATCTTACTGCTTTTTCAACACCTTTAGGACTTTACGAGTGGCGTTTTCTTCCTTTCGGACTTCGAAACGCTCCTGCCACTTTTGTACGCTTAACTAGAGATCTACTGCATGGAGTGACGAATACAGTGACTTATATAGATGATATATGTGTCCATACTGATGACTGGACAACACACTTACTGAAACTAAGACATGTCTTCGATAGGTTGCGACTCTTCGGTCTCACTGTCAAACCGAGAAAAGTTGAATTGGGCCTAAAAGAAATTGAGTTTTTGGGTCATGTCATTTCACAAGGGCAACTTAAGACTGACAATAGAATTATTACCAAAATTATGAACCTGACCATGCCTACCACAAAGAAGCAGGTCAGAAGCCTTTTGGGATTAGTAAATTACTATAGCAAATTCATACCAAATTTAGCGGAAATTACAGGTGTATTTTCCAATGTTTTAAAAGCATCTGTAAAATTAGATGTCAAAGATGCATTATTAATTTCTGCATTGTCAAAATTGAAAATCCTTTTTAGTAATGTACCAATCCTCCGCTTGCCTAATCCTAGGCTCGTTTATTATCTTAGGACATATGCCAGCAGAATCTCCATCGCTGCAGTACTAGGCCAATTTTATGATGGCATCTTCCATCCGATTTGCTACGTGAGCCGTAAGATCACACCTGCTGAGTCCAGATATTCCATATCAGAGTTGGAAGCCCTAAGCGTCATCTATGCGGTGAGGAAGCTCCATCGATTTCTAGCGGGTGTTCACTTCATTGTCCAGACTGACAACTCCCCAATCACGGTCATACAAAGTGGTGTGCATCGGAATGACCGCATATACAGGTGGTCGCTAATACTACAAAACTATACTTTTAGTATAGAGCATATTAAGGGTAAGGATAACATTCTGGCTGATACCCTTAGTCGACCATCTGAGGTAGAAATACCGGAGATTCCACATAAGAGTGTAGAGTAATAGATGTTAAAATTAGTACATAATAATATTCTATGTGAAATATGTTACAAATACATAGACATTAGGTACTGAACCATGTACTAAGAACAGTGAACTATCATGTGTCCGTAGACACCAAAAGAAGAACTGTGCTCCGATAACAGAAATATATCACCGTGTGAACTGGGACAGCTCGTTACCTACTAAGCTCCATACCTGTTCCGGTGCATCATTTGTGTTAAGCAGAGAAAAACAGTGTCAGAACAGTACATAAATACAGACACGAAAATATTGGTCTACGACACCAGCGAACTCTACAGGTGCATTACCCATAGGACACAAGTATGACTGTGCAAGGTACTTCATATACCCAGGCCAATTGTGTATTTATAATATGCCTATGAAAGCAATGTCTAAACATTAAGGCAACAACTAACCTGAGGTAATTGAATACCATGTATATATAAACTTACTGTGATATGTAATATAACATTTTAAGATAGTGATAAATTAGAGTTAGAATAGATCACTCTAAGATACATTTGCATTTAGGAAATGTGATAGTTTTCATTTTTTTAATAGTTTAGATAGATCATTAATTTACCCACTTACTTAGCTTAAAAGTAAATTAGGATAGTAATTTAGACTTAATAACATCTAATTATAAACTAGGATTAAAATTTTGATAGTAATAGTACCATTTAGTTTGTTACATTTCACTTAGCTTCATTTCAGTTGAGTTCATTCCATCCTAATGAACCATTCCATTTAACAAACGTTATCATTTAGTATTATGATTAGTTTACACCGTAATAAGATAAAAAGATTATACAATTTAACATATATCATTTACACCATTTAGATTAAGAATATCAGTCATATATTTTTTTTGGCATTTAAAAACATTAGTTATAATTGTGTTATATTTCACATTACCCATTTTAGAAAGGTACATAATTTATTTTCACATTACCCATTTCAGAAAGGTACATAACTCATCTCACATCAATTTCATTTTAAATAGTTAGATTACATCCCATAAAGTAGATACATATTAGGATTAATGGAAGTATATCTTAGGAGTAATGTGGCAAAATAGATTAAAGTAGTTAACACATTAAATACATATTTATAAAACTATTATTAGTATGTCAGTAGTTAGAGTATTATTTCAGTAGAATATAGTGGTTGATAAGACCAAGGGAACAAACCATCAACCCTTTCTCTTACATGTAAATATGTTGTAAATACATGACTCGTGCAGTGATTTACGCACAGTCAATGAGCTCAACTTTCTCCAACTGAGCCAAACTTGTACAGTGTCACTCCAAGGTTTTTAAATAATTGGGAGGGTAAAAGATGTGTGACAGAAGTGAGGGTAAAAGATGTGTGACAGAAGTGTGAATGTGAGAGTGGATGTAAAATATACAAGAGAGAGTGAGATCAGTCAGCGGATTTGTTCTGCCGCTCAACGCGACTTTTAATTTTTGTCTGCGTTAAATGTTTGCTTTCGTTGTTGAAAATGTGCTGTTTTGAATGTGTTGTGTGTAGTTTAGTTTAGATCTTAGATAAAGTATTTTAAGTCTCATAAGACGAAAACGTAGTCACGAATTAGTGTCATACACTTGTTTGTGGCCACATTTAACCGAATTATGGCACTTAAAAACTAACTTGCATACACATGATAGTAGATACACATGTTAGAAGTTAGATTATATTATTAATTACATCCAAACACGCAAACAACCAGAAAAACAAACATATAAATTACATACATATTTTGTATATTCAAAGGGAGATAACTCCGGGTCAGGGGACATAATAGACAACGAAACACTAACTTAACAGTGAAATATAACTTTACACGCGGAAGCGAGATAGGTAAAGCCTGTCGCACACAGCTTGTATGATGGTTGTTAAATATTATATGGGGGACATGAAGCAATTCATGTGTTGACCCTAAGAAAGTCAACTTTGTATGGGTAGTAAGTTAATTTACTATTTGAGGGCAGGTCTTATAAGACAACGGTCCGGTTCAGACATACCTCTAATTAATATAATATGGCGATTGAGAAGAGGGCTCACGCCAACCAGACAAGTTTGTGGCGATTGCCAGTAGCCAAGTAAAGTGATACTACATTGTGACAATAGTCATTAGAAGTCTATGGAGTTACCCAAAGCCAGGTTATCTACAGTCTTTGACAAATAAATTAGAGACACTAATTTTTTAGAAACCTCTTGCGTCACAACCAATGAGTCAAAGTTGATGACGCAACACAGGAGGGGAGGGTGTGTGTCAAAGACTGAAACATAAAGGCCGGAGGTCTACCTCAAGATAGAAGACCACCGTGAAGAGTGGTCAACCTCAAGTAGATTAGAGGTGATACGGTGCCCCGATGTAAGGGCAGGGTAGGTGATAGAATGGGGGACTATTAACTAGTTCTCTCATGAGACACGGAGGCGTTGACCAGATAGTTAGCACTCTGGTCACGACAGAATCACGCCTACATGATAGCCACGATTGCCACTCAAGACGAGACGGCTAATGTAGGCGTGCTAAGTATCACGACACGCAAAAAGCCGAAGGACACATGAAGGTCCTTCCGTGTGCTGTGTAGCCACGCGAGTAGGAAGGTCAGACTGGGGACTGACTTTGTAGAGAGCAGATCGTTTAGTGTTGATAGGAGTTTTGTGTAGCCAAATAGATAGAGATTAGCAATAGGGTTTAGGAAACTAGTGATAGGCAATTCTGTGGCTTTGTGTGTGGGTTGATAGCGACTGTTATGTACTTGTAAAGAGCCAACGGCAATAAAATGTATCATTCATTTCCTCTCACACGACTTGCAAGTTTCTTGTGTGGTGTGGGAGAAGTAATCCGATGATGCCTGACACATGAGTTGTTGACAGGTAGCTGTTGTGATATGAAGGCATTCCCTGTCGAATTCCGATTGGTCAACAAGAATAAGGGGCTCTCATCATATACGGAATATGCCTCAAGGCTTAGACGAATGCGCTTTATTTGCTATGTCGTTTAAGATAACCTATGCGTGAAAGTGATTTTCTTTGTTGTTTGAGGCATTGTCCCTTGTGCGGTCTGTCTTCTTCATTTTAGTTGTTCATTGCTCCTTGTGCGGTATGTCTTATACCTATCTGTTGCATATTGCCCTTTGTGATTTATTTCTTCTTCTTTTCAGTTGTTCATTGTCCATTGAATGGCATACCTTCACATATTGCACATTTCTATTGCACATTGTCAAAGGGTGCATGTTTCGTCACTTCATATTCCATAAATCCACTGCTGGGTGGCACGTATGTCAAGATGGATGCATTAGTTAGTATTCAGTATCTTCAAACACTCTATATCTTCAGCAACGCATACCAATATTCACAACATTTAGATGAACTTTCCAGCTCAGGAGTTGGGTGTGGACAATTGGCAGTGGAATATGCTGCTTGTGTACAAGTACATGTTATCAGCCCAGGACTTCTTATGTCTGCCGCCTCGCTGTTGGCCTTTAAATTGTTCCCATTATAAAGATTTTCAATAGGGACATATGGAACGTTTAGTGATCTAATCAGGCAAGGTTCATGATCTAGTCAGGCACGTTTCACGATCAAATCATTCACATTTCCTGATCTAAACAAGCAAATTTCATGAGTCAATCGGGGAAATTAACCGATAACAAGGTTGAATGTACGGATAGCAGGGTTAATAAACAGATAACAGGGTTAAATTTACAGATAAACATGGTTTAATGTACAGATGGCAAGGTTTAATATTAAGAAAACAGTGTTTAATGTACAAATACAAAGTTTTAATGTACAGATTAGAAGGTTTATGGTATAGATAACGTGGTTTGATGTATAGATCATCGTCATCAAGTGCCATGACGTCTGTCGTAGGCGTTCATGACTTTCCACAGATGTCTGTCTTTGGCTTTCTGGATCAACTCTACTGATGATATTCCTCCATGTCACCGTTTCAATGTATCCGGCATCATTTCTCTTGGTCTGCCTCTTTTCCCCTCGATCTTTCCAGTTGTCACGATGTTCTCCAATGCCTCGCTTCTTATCACATAACCAAAGAAAGCTGTTTGTCTCTTTCTTATTGTTGTATAGAATGTTCTAGTTTCATTAGCCTATTTCAGGCTGTCGTTGTTAGTTATTTTGGCAGTCCAGGGAATTCGCCACATTCGTCTCAGGAACCACATCTCTGTTGCTTCCAAGTCTTTCCTAATGTTTTCATTTGCATTCAAAGATTCACAGCCATACAACAGGTTCTAAATAGCACCTCAGCACTCTCTTTCGTACTTTCAATTTATTTTCTGACATGCAGCTTTTACTTGCCCTATTCTGCTCTTAATCTCTGTTGTGCGTCTTCCATCTGATGTTATAAATGCACCTGGAATATTAAAACTATCCTGTTGGTTAAGAATTTTCCCTTCTATTTATATTTCACAATTTGGTGTCACCTTCTTCTTTGATATCACCATTGTTACTGTGTTCTTGATAGTCATGGAGTGTCCTCTCTTTGCTCTCGTTGTTACTACAATGTCCAACAATTGTTGTAGATCTTTTTTTGCATTATCCGCCACAAATACTATGTCACCTGCATAGCGTTTATTGTTTATATCATAACCTCCAAATATTATTCCTGGCTTCTCTTTGATCTCTCTCAGTATTACTTCGCTATAAAGGGAGAAGAGCATCCGGACAAATCACATTCCTGTCGTACTCCCAGCCTTATTTGTTCATAATTTTCCTCTTTATTTCCCTTTTAATTGCTGCTACTTGGTTCCAGTTGAGATTTTTTCCAACATTTTAATAAGTTCATCATGTTTTATTTTATCAAATGCCTTAGTATAATATGTGAAGCACAAATATATGTCTTTTTGTGTCTCTATTGATCTTTCTACTAGTGTCCGTAATGTAAATATTGCATTGTTTGTACTCTTTCCTTCCACAAATCCATACTGTTCTTCACCAATTTCCATTTTTATTTTCTTTCTTGTTCTTCTCATTATAATTCTGAGCTGAAGCTTAGTGACATGGTTTATGAGGTTAATTGTACGAAAATCTTCGTATTTAATTGCTCCTGTTCTTTTTGGTACATATAATGTAAGGGTAACAATATTTGATGTACAAATAACAAGGTTTATTGTATAGATCAGTGCTTCCTAAATTTTTCACTTTCGCGGACCGACATAAAACTGTCCTTTTGCACCAGGGACCGGTGCCGTTAAAAAATAAAATATTCTCCTTGTAATCTGGAATTGTATATGACCTCACTATACATTTTAATATAAATATAAGATTTAAAGTAATTGTGGGTGTTATTTGCGTGCACTAAATACTGCTCCATAATATTATTGGATTACGGTGATGTATTTAATGGTGGTCCCATTTTCATGAGTAAAAATTTTATTGTAGAGATTTACAAATCAAAAAATTTTTCAAGTGTCAAAACTACAATTACGTCTTCTTGTAAAGGTGTATATTTTCGTATACACCGACAGTAATGAACCCCAATATAAAATAAATATAAAATATATCTTGGAAAACGATACCGAATCAGATTTTAAACAAGCTTGCTAAATTACAGTATGTTTTAATAAAAATGATTTAATTATCCGCTGCTAACAGTAACTACTTAATGCGAAGGGTGGGCCTGTTTATTATTTACAAGATTATCAAATCGTGGCTCAATTGTAGACAGCGCTACCAGCAAAGGAGAACAAATGTCCATACTGTTTCTGTATTTTGTCTTAATAATGTTCATTGACGAAAAAGATATAATCTTCATTCAAGTTGTCTTTGTATCGATATCTCATATGCACCATGAGAATCGCTAAGTTGGCAACGTCAGTGCTTTCGTCCAGCTGTAATGAAAAATATTTTGCAGTTGTATCTAACACCTTCACTCGCTCAGACGATGGCAAAACACATTATAATCGAACAACGAAAATCACATATGTTCTCCATCTTATGATAATCAGCAAATTATAATGTGCATCTTTCTCACTTTCCGTCACATACGAAACAAAAGAAACGCACGTCGTCAACAAACAAATGTCGTCGACCAGGCCGAAGTTTAGAATCGGTCTCAGCTGGTTACTATTTTTAAATTTCCTATTGAACCAATGATTCGCTTCTCCTTAAAAATAAATACTCCTTGCGCTATACAGTTGCAGGCTCTACTTATTTTAAAATTAAATCATCATAAAAACGGTGCGGATATCATGTTTTGAGAAGAGGACAATCTTGATTTTTAAAAAGTTCTAAACAATTCTCAAAGGAGAAAATATTTAACTTTTTTTTTATTTTTTATTCCAACTCACGTTGCAGACCGGCAAAGAAGGGCTCGCGGACCGGCACCAGGTCCGCGGACCACCACTTTGGGAAGGCACTGGTGTAAAGGATATGTAACTAACTTTTTAAACTTTTAATATACATACAACATGGTTTAATATACATATATCATTAGTTTAATATAAGATAACATGGTTTAATTTACAGATATAATTATGTAATATACAAATAACATGGTTTAATATAACAAGTAATTATAACTAAAGAAGGCCAGTGTCTGTGTTAACGGTGTATTAGACAATCCAGGTTATTAGACAGATGTCAACAATACTACACAATAAACATATGTTGATAGATAGGAAAAAGCATTGTCAAACACAATCCCCTAACGGTATACTATCTGTTACAGTTGCACATCCGTTACAGCTGAGGCGGGGGACATTTTTCCTGCCAAAGGTCATTTCGATATTTCCTATATTCATAAAATCATTCACGGGCCACACAAAATTATCAACTTAGAAAAAAATACGCTGATGGCTGGAACTGCTTCTCTTTGGTGATGCGTGTAATGCTAGCTGGTATTAATGACCTTGCTGCTCGCAACTACTTGTGCAGGTTTGTGTCGACCAGTCTGGAGCGCAGTCGACTCTATGCGATGATAAGTTTTCAAAAGAACTGCTTGTAGCAGTAAGTGTTTTCGAACACAGTACTCTAGAGTCAAGATTATTCAATATGTCTTTAAAATGATTGCCGTTAAACCTTCTGGAACTGGCGGCTGTTAAACCCTCTTCTTTTGACAAACTGATTCGAACACAGTACTCAGAGTCAAGATTATTCAATATGTCTTTAAAATGATTGCCGTTAAACCTTCTGGAACTGGCGGCTGTTAAACCCTCTTCTTTTGACAAAACTGATTCGAACACAGTACTCAGAGTCAAGATTATTCAGTTTGTCTTTAAAATGATTGCCGTTAAACCTTCTGGAACTGGCGGCTGTTAAACGCTCTTCTTTTGACAAAACTGATTCGAACACAGTACTCAGAGTCAAGATTATTCAGTTTGTCTTTAAAATGATTTCCGTTAAACCTTCTGGAACAGGCGGCTGTTAAACCCTCTTCTTTTGGCAAAACTGATTCGAACACAGTACTCAGAGTCAAGATTATTCAGTTTGTCTTTAAAATGATTGCCGTTAACCTTCTGGAACAGGCGGCTGTTGCACCCTCTTCTTTTGACAAAGCTGATGTGTAACGCAACTGTTGACATCACATTGTTGAGCCGTAACGACTTCGCACAGAAACTTTCTTGGTGTATGATGCAGTAGCATAGAACTAAATCACTTGGATCAAGATTAAGACCATTCCATTCTCGCGTGACAAATGCATTTAACCCTTTTTGCGAGACAACCACGGCTGGCGCTCCATCTGTAGTAAGGTCACTTGCTCTTTCAAATGTTAGCTCGTTTTATTTTTATTGACAACGCAAGTCCTCGTTTCTTGTAGTGACATGCATGGCTTCCAGGGACAGTAGTTAATCTCGCGTGTCAAAATCTGCAGTCATCTCACGAACGAAAACGGCCAATTAAACAGTATTTGTTATGTCCGTTGTATCGTCACAAGACAGACAAACACGGGACATTTCCTGAAGAATCCTTCAGTGTTTTTCAGTATCGTGTGCTAAGTCAGTAATCCTATCTGAGACGGTTCTCCGGGACAAACTGACACTCTGAAACAATGTTGCTTTGTCTGGAACTAACAAAGCCGTGGTAGTCACCATGCACTCTTTCACACTCTCCCTCTACGTGAGGATTCAGCTTCTTTGAGATTAACTTGCTGACAACCTAACTGAATAATGAATGATGTTCTGATTTAAAACTAC
>JACEFZ010023995.1:0-27500 GCA_014155875.1 Cepaea nemoralis | reverse complement strand
GAAACGATAACACAACCTTCCCGAGTTCGAAATTACGGCTTAACCACTTCGTCACGGAGTTCCCCATGTGTGGCCGAAAAATGCGGTTGTTTGAAGCGTGCATGTCAACGAAGTCTTATAGAAACATACTTTACAGATAAGTTCTCTAAACTTCTAATCTTATCCTCGTGGAAAATGTAGTTATCTAAATCATTACTATTACTTTATAGTCCACAATAATATTCACTAACACATAATGTTCGCTTGCGTGTTAACGGATCCTCAGCTAGAAGCAAATTATGAGAAGACAAGAACTGGAAACATGTGACAACCGGAAAGATTTGTGGAAATGAGAGATAAGGAAGCCAGTGTGTTAAAATTCTTGACAGTCTTGTGTTAATGCACGGAAGGGAGTCAACACACGAATTGATTCGTGCCGTCGGAGATCACAATTTGTGGAGAAGCATGATCGCCTCTCTCCAGCCGGGAAGATACTGGATGATGATGATGGGATGGGAAGAAAAGATTATTAACACTGTAGCCTACCATGCATGTCAGTAGGAGGCGACTACGGACAGTCCGTCAATGCATTACCGGGATACTTAAGGGAAGTAAAGAATAGTAGCACATTGTAACCTACCATACAGGTCGTGAGAGGCGATGGTGGAGGGATGGGCTTGGGAGTGGCTTCCTCATCCCGTAGAACAGCATTAACTGCAAAATTCAACCAATCATTAACAAGTCCAAACAACTAAATAAAAACGACCAAGCGAACCAAGAGGAAAGAAGGTTCTTCTAGAAGAGACATGGCGCAATTCGTAGAAAGCCGCATTAGGTCAACATTGCAGATTGTCTGTCTTCCTTTCACTAATGGACATTTTCAGAATTGGCACCTGGAATATTAGACCCATGTATGAATCGCGATAGGCAGTACAGGTGGTGAAGGAGATAACACGACATCAGACTGGCATTTTGGGATTATGCGAAACAAGGTGAAACAGAACAGGCAAAGAGGTCGTAAGCGCAGGTGAAACAGTGCTGTCCTCAAGCCACGCAGAGGAAAATTCCAACATTCCGCACAGGAAAGTATTGGTCATAACGTTATCTAAAGAGGCAGAAGAAGCACTAATAGAATGGGAAGCTGTGAGTTCGAGAATAATAACAGCAAAATTTAGAAACCGAATATAGAATGTAAACATGAATGTAATCCAATGTTAAGCACCCACAAATGACAAGGGTAAAACAAGTAAGAATTAATTGTACATGAAACTCCAAAGAATTGTTGGCAGTCAAAGAAATCAAAATATCAAATGTTTGATGGGTAACCTGAATACCAAGATAGAGTAGAATAAATCGGGCGTTGGGGAAATCATGGGCAAACACGGACAAGAAGTAGTGAACGACATTGTCTGCGCAGAGAATCAGTACATCACAGGCGGCAGTATTTTTCCACATTAAAAATACATAAAGTAATGTTGTCTTCACTTGACTACAAAATAGAAAATCAAATTGACCCTATCTTATCAGCAAGAAATTAGATAATCTCTGCACGACGTAAGACGTTTTAGAGGGTCAGCCATATATGCCGATGAACATCTGCTGATAAATACAATTAAACGGAATCTCAAAAGATACGTAACGTTTCATAAACGTATAAATCATTACAATGTAGGATTTAAAAAAACAAAAACTGGTATTTTAGGAAATACGAGTTTCATTGCTGTTATTTAGAAATCCTTGTGGTGTTTGATATGGCCAATGTATGTTAATTTTTTTGCTGTGCACATTGTTAAAAGCTCCAAACAAGAGAAAATAGCTATGGGTTAAGTCAATTATTGTGGAATATTGTTAGAGAAAAAAAAATAAATGATGCCACGGTTAGTTAGTAAGTAGTCTAGCATCATACAGCTAAATCGTCTTCAGACTTTTACTTTAAGATTTGCATTGCGATCTTCTTTCTGTCCACTATCGGTTTGCTTTCCCTGTTTAGCCATTCACTTGTAAAAGGCAATGAAGTGCATGTAACCCACATTGGAACTCATTACAATTAAGTAACATTAGATTTCTGCGCCTGCAGTTATTCTCCCATTTACTTGTGACGTGCGCACATAGATACAGATCACACGAACTAACTGTATTATCAGTTTTACCTCTTAGTCCCGAGTATTATCGCTTCTTTGATCTATCTACGCTGGATACATCAACACGGGAATGTTATCAAGAAAACAAATTATTTGTAAATGCTAGGCGGGTGTCCGCCATACATGCCTCTGTAAAATGTCTCAGTAAAATGTCTCAAAAATTACTGAACTAATTAGAGTATTTCCGGTAAAATGGCGACGGAATAATTGTGTTTTCCACAGAGATACGCTGTTTTGTGTTTTTCTGGGGAGGATTGTGACGTATTTGTTGTCATCCAGCAGTGTTTCCAGGAATCGTTGCCACCAATGTACCATATAAGAATAGGAGAAGGCCTGCGATACAATATACGAAGAGGAACATATTTGAAACTAGCTTTGTTTTAAACCCAGCTCAGCGATTTGTTGAGTTCCCGGCCAAAAAGTTGTACCTTAGTTTTGCAAGGGATATTCCCTTCCTTCACTTGCCTTGTAATCTTCAAGATAAGCGGGTCCTTACCTGGTTTAGGGGAAGTATTTATGTCACCCATTTTCCTCCTTTGCGTGAGCGTATAAAGTTCTTATATTATATTTTATGAAAGTGCCTTTGATGCAATAAGTATCATTGTTTATATATGAATTGTGAAACTGTTAGATTTGCGTTTCATTGAAAAGTTGACATGAACTTGGCAGTCTGCGAGACCAACTTGTTTGTCCACCTAGTTCTCCTATGCTTACAGTCTCAATCTGCTATGAGTAAACTGTCTTATAAGCTTTGTGAATATATCTCACTATCTAGTCTAGTCTTTTCTTTATAGCCTAAGGTGGCGCATAGGGCAGACGTCATGGCTCTCCATGTCTGGCGACCCGCCGCTACCCGTTGCAGGTCCTGGATGTTCGCCTGGCCGCCGAGTGGGCCCTCCAAGGAATTCAACAAGTTTGTGCGAAGCGTTCAACATTTGGAGCCAGAAATCTGATTCTGTGACAATGGAGAGTTTTATGATGGCGGATTGTCAAGCCGCCGATCACCCATCACGTGCGTCACTAATTAGATGACGAGGCATTTGGTTACCTTAGAGGCCTCTTTCTGCGGCTCGACCAGGTCGGGCAGAGACCGAAGCCCCTGGTCTCGAAGGCCATGAGAACGTGTTCTCTCTAAGTGCATAGTTTGAACCTCTTCGCAATGCTGCAGAAAGGTTATTATCTGCGTATAACATGAACAGTCTTTTCAAGCTGAGGAAATGTTCTTGCTAGTCTATAGCTTGACTTTAGTGCACTTATAATTTAATCCTTTTGTTTATATCGTTTGTAAATACACAGAGGTGTGATTGTCTTGTAATCTGTTTTCATAAATAATGTTATGGGAATGTTATGTGTTATAAGTTAAAATCTCAAGTGAGAGAAAAGGAAAACGCACCATATATTCAAGTGTTTTGCAGAACGTGCACGTTCCGTCTGCATTGCACCATTGGGTTGAGGCCTTGGCGCAAATTTTATGTTCAGGAATTTGCCAGTAGCGTTCTTAATGATTTTCATTTTGCATATCCTTGCAGGACGTTGCAGTCAACATCAGCTGCTGTTAATGTACTAGGCAAGACTACGCTCAGTAGTTTGCCATTGATTTCTGGGCGATAGGCTCACATACTCCTAAGTTACAAACTCGGCGAGAACCACTACCGATTCTCGCGCAGGTTACGTTACTCACGAGAATATACGGGATTACGGAGTAAGACGTTAACACCTTGGCCAGGGAGACGGCTCTTAATGATTGCCATACTGCAAAATTTATTCATGAAGTCAGGCACTTATTATGCTTGCAGCATTTTGTGGGTTTAAGAACAGCCTTTATTATACCGCTTGCTTCAAATAGTAAGGTGGGGGAAAGGACCATATGTTATTTGGTTCTAGTTTGATGAGTGGGAGGAATATCTGATGAATGGCTCCTGCATTATTAGATGAAAAGATTCACACTTTCTCGTTTGTGAGTGTTTTTGGTTTATGTAGGTTGATTATTTTTCTTTCACTGCTGGAGAAAACGTTCAAATTTCATCCAATGGGAAATGGCAATGAACTGATGATGATGATGACGATGATGATGATGATGATTTTCCTTTTGCACAAGGAAAACTATAATATAAATTTTAATATACTAGTCTTTAGTGTACTATGGTTTCCAACTTACCCAACAACCATCGTGATTTTAAAATATTCAACACCATAGCAACAACAGCCGAACTGGCCCACACGTCTTGTTCCTTCAGTTCATCTCTGGTGACTGCGTCTCAACCCACCAGTTCTGCCGGCATCTGCTGAGCTCACCGATTAACATATATTTTGTTAATAGGAAGTACTCTTGCCGCGTCAAATGGTAAAGCTCAGGGAGCTATGTGGTCTTGAGGCATGGTGTCAGCCTCGAGTGCTGGAGGTCCCGGGTTCAAGCCCCGGTGATGGCCGGGATTTTTTTCTCGTGGACTTCTAGTAATAAAATTTCCCCTGGTCTCTGGGTAGTAAGATCGGACGCCCGTGTGTATTGTTGCGCACGTAAAAAAATCTCTTGGCAGTTGAAAATCGAAAAAGAGTAGCCTAACGGCGCTGCCCGGGCAAAATTTCGAGTTAAAAATCTACCCAAAGTATTTCAGGATCCTCGGCGGTGCTACAGAGTTTGTGCACTGAGCTGAGTTTCTCCAGACTCAGGTTTGAGTTAGGAGGAGAACGGAGCACCTATGGGTTACACCCGTGTGCCGTGATGTTGATCAATCGACTAAACTAAACTAAACTAAACTATGGTAAAGCTAGATTTCTGAGCGAAGATGGCGCCACACTGATTGGGGGTATAGGGTGTGATGGTCCGGGAATTGGGGGTAGAGGGGGTGTAATGTTGATGTTTCAGGAATTGTAGAAACTCAATAGGGATAATCTAAAACCAAATGGAGTAATTTTCCGGTTGTCTCTCCTGTGAAAAAACCCCAGATGTTCGGTTTCACAGACATTTTTAGCTGTTGTTTACAACTCAATTTGTTGTCAATTTTCTACAAGGTGAAGGGGGAGGGGGAGGTGGACGAATGTTGAAGTTAAGAATCACAGGTGTGGATTTCTCCGGTTCCTTTTAACACTGCAGTATATGCCTCTCTGTATATTTGCTGTGTTTTGGGATTTCATCAGGGATTGAAGAAGAAATGTTACATGACAGCAGATAGAAGATGCAACAGAGATTAAGAGCAGAATAGGTTAAGCGAAGGCTGCATTTTGGGAAAGGAAGAGTATCCTTTGCAAGAAGTCACTATCATTGCATGTAAGAAAGAGAATGCTAAAATGCTACATAGAACCTGTATTATTGAATGGCAGTTAATCTTGGAATGTAAACGAACAAATTAGGAAGAACTTGGAAGCAATAGAGATATGGTTCCTAAGACGAATGTTGCGAATTCATTGGACTACCAAAGTAACTAACAACGACTGTCTGAAAGAGGCTAATGAACCTAGAACATTATATGTTGTTTGTCCATCAAGAATGACCATTTATTCCATCTAGTGGGGTTGAAAGTATGGAGCCGTGATTTCTAACATGGCCGATAAGGCATATTTTGGCTCGAAATGTTCTTTGACAATGTGGACAAAGAGTGCTTGACGTTCCAGGAGGAGGATGTTCTGCAATGATTTTTCTGTCCAGCCTTTTCTTCTCAGCTCTTGCAGTCATGGTTGCTTCACAAGTGACTGCACCCTTGCGTAATGAATTTCTGTCTTGAGCAGCAGTCTCCCAGGTGTCAAGATGAATTCCAAAAGCTTTAAATGAGATTTTCAGAGTGTCTTTAAAGCGTTTCCTCTGGCCGCCTTGGGAGCGTTTACCACAACGCAGCTCGCCGTAAAAAAATCGTTTAGGGAGCCTGTGATCTGGCATGCGAGTTTATGACATACAACAATAAGCTTTCTATGGACATATGATGAGAAGAGAGACATCGGAGAACATCGTGACAACTGGAAAGATCGAGGAGAAAATAGGGAGAGGTAGACGAAGAGAAATGATGCTGGATGGATTGAGACGGTGGCATGGAAGAATATTATCAGCGAAGTTGATCCAGAAAACCAAAGACCAAACCTGCGGAACGCCTACGCCAGCCGGCATGGCACTTGATGATGATGCTGAAGACATTTTCTATGAAAGCACGTCTACAAGACCTCAAAGGTGTTTTTTTTTCTTGTTTATAAATTGTTTAGGTTTCACTCTCATATGTTAGAATGATCGAGAAAAGAACAGAGAGCTGATCCATGACTCTCGTGATCGAGCGAGATGGCGAAACATGAGCTCCGGCGCTTATCGGCATGGTACATGATGATAATCTTAGAACCAGCTCTATACAACATGCAAGACTACTTTTCCTGACTTCCAATGACAAGAATGTATTGCGTAAGATGTTACTAATGTTATAAAATACAGCTATCGTTTGTTCTATGTAGTTCGTTATTTACTTTCCATCGTGTGACATCCATGTGCCTACATACTTACATTTCTGTACTTTCCCCCAGATTAATACCAGCCGCTTTTAATTGCACATTTAGGCATGTTCTGTTATTTTTAAAATAGTAATATTATTTCTACCTTTCTATTATTCAATGTGAGGACCGTTTTGTTATTAAACATAGAAAATGCATTGAAAATGCACTGTTTCAAGCTTAACACCAAAAATAAAGGATATTTTTACATGTCCGAGGAGTACTGGGTATATGGTGCTAGCCCCATATTATTATAGACCAACCGGCACTTGATGGCTGATGTGACCAGCTTCATGGTGGCTGCCTTTACTTCCCAGACCACTCCCTGCTACCCTTTATAAGCTGGGTCAACCTGGGAGTCCAGATCAATTAAAAATACTCCCTCGGTGGGGATTCGAACTCACGACCACCGAGAGGCAGGCCAGAGGGCTAGCCACTGGGCTACCGCGGCTGCCGTGTGTAAACATGGTACATGGTGTATTTTTAATGGCTGTGCAGTGTTTGAAAATATTGCCGAGCCAAGTTTTGTATTTACCTATTATGCTGCGTGCTCTTTACAGAGTGTGATGCATGCACTTTACAGGGTGTGATGCCAAAACGTGACCCGGCAATATTTTCAAACACTGCATAGTCATTAAAAATACACCATATATAATACTGTAACTTATAAGATATTGTACTTTAACTTTGAAAAGTGCCATGAATAAATAAACAAAACCGGATAGTAGAAACTGTCAGCTATAAAAGAACACAATCACAAGTGACATAATGAATTTTGCGACTAGAAAGCTTTCATTAGCAAACAAAACACAACTACAATCACAGTAAGGAAAAAAAAAAAACACTTTGAAAATTAGCAACACAACGTAAGTAATTAAACGTTATTTGGTGACATATGTGAATATAGCAATACGACGTTTTTTCGCTGAAACATTTCTTAATTTGTCTTATTTCTTAAGTAATATCACAGTTGATATATGTTTTGAAGATAAGCCATTAAACTTCTTTATTATTGTGTTTGTTTTATTCATTAAAATCTTTGAAAGTGTTGATCATTTTTCGAACAGTGTTATTGTTTTGGCTGAATATTTAAAATTCCTATAACTCACACATCTTTTCAAGCTAGCAATGCAATACTGAGAAGAAAGTTTCAAACTGTGATAAACTATTAAAGCGCATAACGTTAAAAATTGTATATTTTTGACGAAAAGAAAGCGCTCGAAAAATGAAACTCGGTAAGTAACAACAGCACTGCTCTAGTTTGAACGGGAAAAACTGCACTGACGCGGGCAGACTAATTGATTCATTGGAAATGCCCAGTAATGTCAAGGCCGGTTCAACAGACGGACATTAAATGGCGTATCTGTAGAGGCTACTAGATGGTTGAATTACATTCATTTTCGTACTTGCGCACCCGAATGAATGAGAAGACAGACTGGCAGGAATTGTCACTCTATCAAAGGTTCTATGAAAGGATCTATTCAACATTATAAACGTTCAGATTGAAGATCAAAATAGTCAGAAAGAAACGTCTTACACACGATGAAACGTTGTCAATCGATGTTAAATAGATACATTAAGACGCCGTAAGCTGCTCCTCTTGACACAATAAGACACTGTAGGCTGCTTCTCTAGACACATTAAGACGCTGTACGATGCTCCACTAGACACAATTAAGACACTGTAAGCTGATGGGCTTACTATCGAGGGGGTCGGGGCACTCAGAGACATGCCCGAGATGCCATGATGTCGATTCGTACCAAACTGAACTTATCTTTCATATTTGCCCTTTTCTAATTGACAGCGGTCTCCCTGTGTGAACTCTTGCTAAGACACTTTTTGACTATGTTTGGATGTTCGATTATATGATAACAGATTCCCTATTCCATATGTTTGAGTGGCTCTATACTTAAGTTTTATTGGTGGTTGCTTAACTATTTCCCATTAGTGTGTGTTTATTTCACTTGATCGTCTGAAGGATTCGAGTGAAAAACACTGAGAAACAAAAATCGGCAAGTCTTTGAAATTTGTTTAGCCCAAATTTCTCACAACAGCATTACTGGCATATGTCCTCAATTTGCACATTACCGACAACTGTCAAATTTATTTTGTGTAGGTTCTTTGAAACAAAATTACGACAATTGTCAAAATTCATTTTGTGTAGATTCCATGAAACAATATTACCAATAACTTTATAATTCATTCTGTGCAGGTTCCATGAAACAACGTTACAGACAACTGTTAAAATTCATTCTGTGCAGGTTCCATGAAAGTGCAGGTTCCATGACCGCCTGCAACTGTCTTTAATTTGCACCGGCGGGTGTCATGAAAGGAAATAACAAATACGCTCACTTACCTTTAGTGAATATATTATAATAACTTACCTACGCTAAAGGCAAGTGTAAACACAAGAAGTCCCAGACAATTTCCGACACAAATCATCTCGCTAGCAGATAGTGGCACATGGTAGAGCCAGTACAGCACAATTAGAACATCGCCTCTGTAAGGTAAACCTGAGGACATAAGGTAGAAGTCAGTAAAACACCCTTTCTTTCACACAGGATTTAAGGCGCACTGGGCATACAGGGATAGATCCATAGTTTTATAGACCAGTCGGAACTTGGTGGGTGATGTGATCAGTAAATGTTAAATAAGTGAAAAGCATAATTTTATTGTGCATGATGGTCCCCCTTTAATTGTATTAATCATCATCATCATCATCATCATCATCATCATCATCATCATCATCATCATCATCATCATCATCATCATCATCATCATAAATCAATCATCATCATCATCATCATCATCATCATCATCACGTATTTCAGTCCCTGGGCTAATTGTCAAGATTACTAATCATTCCGTCCATTAGTTGCCTGTCTTATTCTGCCCTCTTTACTTCTATATTTCTCTGCATTGATAGATCTATGCATGCCCGTGTTTATAACTGTTGTCCTTGGTCTACCTCTTCCTCTGTTCCCCTCCATTTGTCTCATCTTTAACGTTTCTCTATGTCATAGGTTGTGACCAAGCTCTGAGAATCTTCTCTTTTTGATCAGATTCGAATGCTTCTTTGATCAGTTATTTTTTCCATAGAGATCTCCATGGTGAAGGCTCAAGCCGTCTACCTCGTGCTCCGTGGGTTATTGGTGCGTTTTAAGGATTCCTTCATTTGGTTCATGAGTTCAATTGTTTTTGTTTTTTTTCAGACTCTTGAGGTTTTTCATTGGAGCTACAGAGTTCATGCTTTGTTAGGCGCATTCGGCAGGGGGCTCAGCGGAAACAGACCAAGCATTATGTGATAAACCACGGTGCAATGAAACTGATCTTCTTGCATTAAAATCCCATGCCTTTAATGTTCAGATATTGTTTATTTGTCAGTTGCTCATCATTGTGTGGTCTGTTTCAAGGCTTATGTTTCGCCAAGACCCCACTACACCGGGGTAAAGTTGCTGATGACCAGGTCTGCCAGAAAACTAGGCACACCATATCCTCTTCTGCTCTTTATTCTCCATTCGAGCTGGGACCCTTAACCAGCCCAAGCCAAGCCGTCCTTTGACTTATTCACGATTTATGGAGTTTGCAGCAAAAGTTATCTACGGGGTGGGGTAGCCAGTACCAATCCCAACCTTCCTTAGTCGGATCTTATGACATGCATGGCGGGTTACAGTCTTTCTAGCCTTTTAACACAGAAAGAAAACAGGAAAGTATATTAGATATGTTCACAGTTTAACACAGGAGTGAGACAAGAATGTATTTTCCACCCCTCCCCTCCCCCTCTTTCAGCTATTTAATATCTACACAGACAGAATAAGCAAGGAAGCAAGCCTGACAGAACCACTTCAGAAAATGTCGAACTCTACTTTAGGCGAAACAACAGACCCACCCGCAATTAACGACCTGTTATTTGCAGACGATCAGCGCCTTTTTTAGGGTATACTGCAAAATCATATTAACAAGCTGAGTTCATCAGGCAGCAGATATACTATAAATATAAATACAGCCAAATCAGAAGTAATCTAGGTTAACAGATCTCCTGTTCCAATAAATATACTAATAAATACCACACCTCTAAAACAAGTTAAATAATTTATATATATATAGGAATTATGATCACATAATATCACAGAATAGAAAGAGAAATGTAAATGAGATATCAGAAAGCAAGCATGCTTATATATAATCTATTACCCATACTGAAACATCCAAATATACATGTCCACAAAACGACAGGTAATAAATAGCATATTACAACACCCCATATGCTACCATTGGCCGTTACCCAAATCACGCTTGCGCAAAATCAACACTTCTGAGATGAGATGCTTGAGAGGGGCTGTCAACTTAATTATCTGAGACAGAGTAAGAAACAGTGTTATGAGACAGACAGTAGGATCGAAAATCCTTGTGCCACATATATTGAAAGACAGAAGATCAAATGGTTCGGCCATCTTGATAGAATGCAACACTGTCAACCACCAGCATTGGCGCTGCATCAAAGAAAATCTGATACGAGAGCAAGAGGGCGCCGAGAATAAAACTTGACTGAAAGACATAGTTCAATCACACTGAATGACACGATCCAGTGCCACTCAACGAACTATTCCTCCCTACGACGTTTGACGGCAGAAGCTGAAGATGATGATGATGATTATATCTTAATAAGCCAATCTTCTTAAATAATGCATTGTTTGATAGATCTGTTGTTTTTTAACCGCCCAATGAACTTTTAGTACTCTTCTGTAACACAATAAAAGGTTCATATCTCCTTTTGCTAGTAATGATGATGATAGTGATGATGTTAATGATGATGATAATGATGATGATGATAAAACACCAGTAAAGCTTTGCGAAAACCTAAATTCCTTTCATCATGAAAATGCAGTTGGAGAATACCACTCTACACCAAACACTAGAAGTAATAGCGTCCTGTAAGAGTTACCCTCTTCATGTAATCTGTAAGCTAGTTTTGATTTGATCAACTTGTTAACGATTTCCAGTAACGTGGTAATGTGAGCAATCCTGGTGATTTAGTGCACCGAGCTAACAAATGCCAGCCTTGTGCGAGGAGTGAAGATATAAAACATAATCAAGTCCAGTTCTCTGACTAGATGGTCGCTGCTGCTGAGTCACGTGTCAAAGAATGCCATAAATATCCCAGGCAGACGTACAGAAAGACGCCTCTTTTGTTGTAGTCATTATTGTTAAAAGGTTAGTTCTTCGAGACCCGAAGACGTTTTCACTCCTCACTCGATACTTTGTTTGTCTTCTAACGGAGAGAGGTTTAAACACCAGGTCTGGGGGCAGACATTGGCGACCACGACTCTCTAATCGTCATCGTTATCTGCTATTTAAATAAAGTTGTTGTTGCTTTCGTAATGGTAGAGAGGATGAGACACAAGAGCGTGGCAAACGAATTACAGGGGTGGGGGGGGGGGTGTCGGGTGTTAGACCGGAGTCTGCAACTGCGTAAAGACGGGCAATCACTAATACATTACATGGGCCATATGATACATGATTGAGTGGATACATTACATGGGCCATATGATACATGATACATGATTGAGTGGATACATTACATGGGCCATATGATACACGATACATGATTGAGTGGATACATTACATGGGCCATATGATACATGATTGAATGGATACATTACATGGGCCATATGATACATGATTGAGTGGACACATTGCATGAGCCATATGATACATGATTGAGTGGACACATTGCATAAGCCATATGATACATGATTGAATGGATACATTGCATGAGCCATGTGATACATAATTGAGTGGATACATTACATGAGCCATATGATACATGATTGATTGGATACATTGCATGAGCCATATGATACATGATTGAGTGGATACATTACATGAGCCATATGATACATGATTGAGTGGACACATTGCATGAGCCATATGATACATGATTGAGTGGACACATTGCATGAGCCATATGATACATGATTGAGTGGATACATTGCATGAGACATATGATTCATGATTTACTGGATACATTGCATGAGCCATATGATACATGATTGTTATCATATGATACATGATTGAGTGGATACATTGCATGAGCCATATGATAATGATTGTTATCATATGATACATGATTGAGTGGGCACATTGCATGAGCCATATGATACATGATTGTTATCATATAGCCCGGATCATCATCGTGTACAATAATATGCATTGTCAAAGATGATAGCAATGGCAATACACAGCTACATGACACATAATCTTGACCCCCAAGCAGGACCGTGGTCTGACAGAATAAGTCAAAAACTTTGTCACATTTCGAAATCTTCTCCCAATCTGAATCTGACAGTTTTGGACCTTTGTAGTGCTTCTTTTCATCTGACATATAAACAGTTAATGCTTCTCTGGCTTGTAGAAGATTCTGTAGCATAATAAAAATACTGTTCTAGCTTGTTGGTACATCTTGCTGCAGCTTACACAATGGTGACTCAGTACAATTTTGCAACTCGGTTGTGTTTGCAGCACTATGTTTAAAATGTCCGACAATTTTTCTACATCCGGTTAATTTGTATAAGTAATGGTAGAAAAGTTTTCGATTAATCGTTAAAACAAAAATTAATCGTTAAAAATAAGATTAACGATTAATCGATTAATTAATCGTTAACTTTCGCAGCCCTAATGTAATATAATAAGTAAGTAAGTAAAGTAACATGTAATATAATAAGTATGTAAGTAAAGATCCCTTTGCATGCTTTAAGGGTTATTAGACGTATGGTGCTAGAACCGTTTGTATAGACCAGTCATCACTCTGTAGGCCATGTGGTCAGTGTCACACTGGCCGCCTTACATTTGTATAAAGGGTTATATTGCACACCCTGAGACGCAGTAGGTATCTGGTTTAAGTCTCATAATTGTAAATACCAAATACCTTGTGATGGGTGCTGTGGTGAATATCAATCCGGCCCCTTCACTGATTAATTGCCTTGGGATTATTAATCGTCTTAAGTGACTTCCTGTATCTGTCATCGTCTTATATTTAGCCGAAATGTTTTAATTGCGTTGTAATACAAAATGTCTGCTACCACATTAACAACTTTTAGGTCATAACTTTGACACGCCCCTACTTCCCAGTTTCCATAATTTTGTTTTGTGTGGCCCAAACCTACTTTTTGTTTTGCACTGAATCTGTTAACTTATATATTTCATGACACCCAATTTAGACTGGATCGACCTGGGCGTCAAGGCCACTTTAAAACTTTCTTGGAACTATATCTATGAGCAGGTCACAAATCTGGAATAGAGAGGTAGAGTGTTCAGAAATATCAAACCATACTGAAATAACTTGCACGAGAGAGAGAGAGAGAAAGAGAGAGAGAGAGAGAGAGAGAGAGAGAGAGAGAGAGAGAGAGAGAGAGAGAGAGAAAGAGAGAGAGAGAAAGAGAGAGAGAGAGAGAAGAGAGAGAGAGAGAAGAGAGAGAGAGAGAGGAGAGAGAGAGAGAGAGGAGAGAGAGAGAGAGAGAGAGAGAGAGAGAGAGAGAGAGAGAGAGAGAGAGAGAGTATGCAGACACAGTACCGTGAGCATGTTAAAATGATGACAAACCAGCTGCGACAAACCAACTACGACAAACCAACTGTGCAACTGGGATAACTTCATAATAACCATCATCATCATGCACGCTGCAAAGTCATGTCTCTCCACATGTTATGACGATGACCACAACTTGCTGCCGGCGACAAAAACTGTGGAACTGGAATAACTTCATATTAACTATCATCATCATGCACGTTGCAAAGTCATGTCTCTCCACAGATCTCAGTCATTGGTGTTCGGAATGAATTATATTGATGGTATGCCTCTGTAACATCGTCTTAGACCAGCCAGCATCAGCTCTGTCCATCTATATCTGTCTCGTCTACCGCTGATCTTTCCATTGTCGCCATCTTCTCAAATGCCACTCTCCTCATTATATGACCGCAGAACACGGTTTCCATCTTTCTTATACAGTGCAGACCTGATGAGGCGAACTCACCTGGGAACCAAGAAATAGTTCTTCCTGTCAGAAATTCCTCTTATAAGAATCACGAAACAAAGAAGAAAAATTGCCAGTGATAAAGAAATTGTTCTTCACAACAGAATTTCGCCACATCCGACATCGTCTTAAGCGGTTTGCACTGTAGTTGTGTGTATCGTTCTAGTTTTCATTAAGCTCTTCCAGGCAGCCGTTGTTAGTTACACTGACCGTTCAGTATAACAGCGGGTCACATTTCCCTGCACAAATCTTGTTCAGGCCTTCACATTTATTTGTTAACTAAACCGAATACCCCTGGAAGGTGCGTTAACTGGCTTTTTCGTAGCAGACAATTGTTATTTAACTTTTTCTATTCCAAACATGTGATACCTTAAAATAATAAACCTTTAGGATCAACGACTTTTCGTCATTGAATTGGAACGTCGGAGTGAATTCGCCTGATGGCGCGGGACACTGGTAATTAGGTAATATAACCCACGCGTAAAAGTCAGTCCAGTGCATTCCCCAGTAGTGGCAACTACTAGTAGTAGCAGCACGTCTATGTATGACGCTTGAGTTCAAAGAGAGCGAACACGGGTTAAATTATTTCCCCATGAGATATATCGGGTTAAATTATTTCCCCATGAGATATATCGGGTTAAATTATTTCCCCACGAGATATATCGGGTTAAATTATTTCCCCATGAGATATGTCGGGTTAAATTATTTCCCCCATGAGATATATCGGGTTAAATTATTTCCCCATGAGATATATCGGGTTAAATTATTTTCCCATGAGATATATCGGGTTAAATTATTTCCCCATGAGATATATGGGGTTAAATTATTTCCCCATGAGATATATCGGGTTAAATTATTTCCCCATGAGATATATCGGGTTAAATTATTTCCCCATGAGATATATCGGGTTAAATTATTTCCCCATGAGATATATCGGGTTAAATTATTTCCCCATGAGATATATCGGGTTAAATTATTTCCCCATGAGATATGTCGGGTTAAATTATTTCCCCATGAGATATATCGGGTTAAATTATTTCCCCATGAGATATATCGGGTTAAATTATTTCCCCACGAGATATATCGGGTTAAATTATTTCCCCACGAGATATATCGGGTTAAATTATTTCCCCACGAGATATATCGGGTTAAATTATTTCCCCATGAGATATATAGGGTTAAATTATTTCCCCATGAAATATATAGGGTTAAATTATGTCCCCATGAGATATATCGGGTTAAATTATTTCCCCATGAGATATATCGGGTTAAAATATTTCCCCATGAGATATATCGGGTTAAATTATTTCCCCATGAGATATGTCGGGTTAAATTATTTCCCCATGAGATATGTCGGGTTAAATTATTTCCCCATGAGATATAACGGGTCAAATTATTTCCCCATGAGATATATCGGGTTAAATTATTTCCCCATGAGATATATCGGGTTAAATTATTTCCCCATGAGATATATAGGGTTAAATTATTTCCCCATGAGATATGTCGGGTTAAATTATTTCCCCATGAGATATGTCGGGTTAAATTATTTCCCCATGAGATATGTCGGGTTAAATTATTTTCCCATGAGATATGTCGGGTTAAATTAGTTCCCCATGAGATATATCGGGTTAAATTATTTCCCCATGAGATATATAGGGTTAAATTATTTCCCTATGAGATATATCGGGTTAAATTATTTCCCCCATGAGATATATCCTGTTAAATTATTCCCCATGAGATATATCGGGTTAAATTATTTCCCCATGAGATATATCGGGATAAATTATTTCCCCATGAGATATATCGGGTTAAATTATTTCCCCATGAGATATATCCGGTTAAATTAATTCCCCATGAGATATATCGGGTTAAATTATTTCCCCATGAGATATATCGGTTTAAATTATTTCCCCATGAGATATATCGGGTTAAATTATTTCCCCATGAGATATATCGGGTTAAATTATTTCCCCATGAGATATATCGGGTAAATTATTTCCCCATGAGATATTTCCGGTTAAATTAATTCCCCATGAGATATATCGGGTTAAATTATTTCCCCATGAGATATATCGGGTTAAATTATTTCCCCATGAGATATATCCTGTTAAATTATTTCCCCATGAGATATATCGGGTTAAATTATTTCCCCATGAGATATATCGGGTTAAATTATTTCCCCATGAGATATATCGGGTTAAATTATTTCCCCATGAGATATATCGGGTTAAATTATTTCCCCATGAGATATATCGGGTTAAATTATTTCCCCATGAGATATATCGGGTTAAATTATTTCCCCATGAGATATGTCGGGTTAAATTATTTCCCCATGAGATATAACGGGTCAAATTATTTCCCCATGAGATATATCGGGTTAAATTATTTCTCCATGAGATATATCCTGTTAAATTATTTCCCCATGAGATATATCGGGTCAAATTATTTCCTCCATGAGATATATCCTGTTAAATTACTACCCCATGAGATATATCGGTGGTAAACTATTTCCCCATGAGATATATCGGGTTAAATTATTTCCCCATGAGATATATCGGGTTAAATTATTTCCCCATGAGATATATCGGGTTAAATTATTTCGCCATGAGATATATCGGGTTAAATTATTTCTCCATGAGATATATCGGGTTAAATTATTTCCCCATGAGATATATCGGGTTAAATTATTTCCCCATGAGATATATCGGGTTAAATTATTTCCCCATGAGATATATCGGGTTAAATTATTTCCCCATGAGATATATCGGGTTAAATTATTTCCTCCATGAGATATATCGGGTTAAAGTATTTCCCCATGAGATATGTCGGGTTAAATTATTTCCCCATGAGATATGTCGAGTTAAATTATTTCCCCATGAGATATATCGGGTTAAATTATTTCCCCATGAGATATATCGGGTTAAATTATTTCCCCATGAGATATATCGGGTCAAATTATTTCCCCCATGAGATATATCCTGTTAAATTACTACCCCACGAGATATATCGGTTGTAAATTATTTCCCCATGAGATATATAGGGTTAAATTATTTCCCCATGAGATATATCGGGTTAAATTATTTCCCCATGAGATATATCGGGTTAAATTATTTCCCCATGAGATATATCGGGTCGACATCGTGAACTCCCCTAGCCAGTCCGAACGAAATGGGGACTTTCAACACAATGAATTAGCAATAGTGGTTAGAAAACGCATTCAGATTAAAGACACGTCTGACCAGGAAAGGGTAGCATACCAAGTGTGCGAGGAAGCTCGTTGATCAACATCAGGCTGGCATAGATTGTGACTACACGCTGATGGATTTACTGCGGAGGAGATCAGTACATCTATGGAGTGTTCGGAGTGTGCTGATGATAATCGAACCTGAATTAAACACTATGAGATTAAAGAAGTTAAAATAACGTTTGCACATGGAGGGCTATTGTAACTATTGGAAGAGACACAAGAAGGTGAAGTCACTTGTATATAGTTGTTTATTGTGATGTATTAAACATTATATCAGGAGTTAAAGTAAGTTTTGCATATAGTGGGTCATTGAAACACCTCAATGGGACATAATGAGTTAACGTAACTTTAGCATATATATTGTAACTTCTGGATGGGACATAAGATGTCAAAAGATGTCAAAATAACTTTAGCACTACGGGGATTATTATTGCTTCTAAATGAGATAGAAGACGTCACTGAACGCGTATCACAGGGAAAATATTTGTGGAGTTGCTACAAACAGAATGGATTGTTATAAATAGAATGTATTGCTGCAAACATAATAGGTTGCTACAAACTGAAGGAGTTGCTACAAACAGAAGGGGATGCTGCAGACAGAATGAGCTGCTACGCACAGAATGAGTTGCTACAAAAAATGAGTTGCTATGTATAGAATACGTTGCTACAAACAGAATGAGTTGCTACCATAAAAAAGTATGTACCTACAGAATGAGTGTAATATGATAAACATGGAAAAAGCACTGCCACTTTCGTTGGAAAATTATAATAGCGACAAAAGTAGCAAGATTACAATTTAATAACAAAATGGCATGGTTTAACGTGTGTTTTATTTAAAAGACAACATTTCTTGAAATGTTAACTCTACATTGAAATAAAAGAAACGTATAATCATCCAACGTGTACAAATAAACAGAGTGAGAGCTATGAGGGCCATGACTTCTTTACCAGAGAGGGATGTTAACTTGTGTGTTCATTCTCAAAACCATCAATATATGCAAGAAGGCAGAATTCAGCATTGTGTATCCCATGCTATTGTTACATTAAAGTGAACCTAGATTTTGGATAAACGAGTTTAAAAAAAAAAAAAAAGTCGCTTAAAAGTCGACAGGGTCGTCTTCATTGTACCGGGATTTTATCCCATATGGCTCGGTCTCTTTCCACAGCGTGGAAAGCGTCGCACAAAGCACGAACTCCGTACCCGCTACACGCCTTGTCACAAAGGTATGGATTGACATAGAGGATTGGCTATGGTTGTGTCTAGAGGGATGTTTCGTGTGAATGTTGTGTTGAACGACTGATCAACCACGATGCATCAATTACCCAACACACCAGACTGCGCACATAATCCTTTAATTTGAACCACTGGATACAACATTATTCCTCAGGAACGTTCATCATTACATACATATATATCTATATATTGCATAGGCACAGGTACAGGACACATAGTCCCAAACACTATTTTCTGCTGATCAACCGGGCTCAGTCTTTAATACTTAGCCTCAGAATTACTATCACATAAAAAAACACAGGGCAGAGTTCTCTCGCTAACTCCGCTACCATTCAATTTTTCCTGACGGCAGACATCCACTGTCTGGTCCCAAAACTCAACTGTCCTTGTCAATGTTTCCCACTATCTTTTAACCCTTCTTTACAGCCCTACCCGGGGAATGCCCTTTAACCCCGTGAACTTGTTTATGTTGTAATATTGCTACCCACGGCTATCACCTCGCCGGTTAGTTCCGTATAAACACGTTACACGTTACGTTCTGTTCCGAGATCAATTGTACCGATTCACTTGTTGAAGAATATTCCCATTTACTTGTATATTACACTGTGGTACTTCGTTCTTCCTAGTGACGACAATAAAGTGTGTCTTCTTACAATTTAATTCCAACCCCAGCTGCTCACTGTGTACAACAACTGCGTCTACTAATTGTCGTAGATCTTGTGCATTGTCTGTAATCAATACTGTATCATCTGCATATCTAATGGTATTGATGTTTCGTCCTCCATTGCTGATTCCATTTATATCTTCTACTATAGAGAGGTTTAACTCCATCGTTGGTCTTACTGCCATGGATTGTAGTACACAACAAACCATCGTCTGTCAAGACAGCAAAGTGCCAGTTATAGTTACAGTGGTGGAATATCATCCTTGCACCCCGAACATGTTCATAGGTGCTCAGGTCCTCCTCATAACAAGTGCATCAGTGTCCGGCGGCTAATACTGCCAGTTCTGTGTTGGTTGACGAGACCCCTCATTCTTCCTATGTTCTTCTCATCTCTGGCCGTGCTAATTCTTACTCCCAAGTTTCTCATTCTAGACTGGCATCGAAGTCAACCGCTCTCTACATCTCTTTAAGGGCATTAATAATATGGGCTTATTCCGTAGGAAAGTCTTCTGCAATGGATGCAGAGCCAGCAAGTTTATCAGTTTGTTCATTTGAAAGCCGTCCTTTGCATATAGCTCCTAGAAAAAAAAATGCTGAAATCCTTGCAATGAGGATGAGTGAGGTTCAGAACCATGTTTTTTCTGGAAAAGAAACTATTTCAGTGCTGGAGATTGTTCCCTGTACGACCGTCCTGACTGGCAATCGCACTAACCACCATGTTCTCAGGGCCCATTCACACATCTCAACATTCAAGCTTAGATCTACTTAATTGGCTGTCAAAGCTTGTCAAGAGCCAGAGGCTTCTTGTATGTTTTTAGCTGCTGAATAAATGAGATTATAGCCTTACAGACAGCTTGGACATCACAATTTGACAGCTAATATTCGATAGTTGACCCATTGATTCTTTTGTAAGAATCATCGTTGAGATGTAGTTTATTTTTCACGGAATCATTATCACACTGAGCTGATTTTGTTCACTCGCCATCATTGTATTCTCACAAATGTCAGTAAAGTCCCAGTCTTGTATTCTGTATGAAAACCGTTGGTAACGTGGTTGATGTGACAAACCATCATCATCATCATCATCATCATCATCATCTCATCATCATCATCATCATCATCATCATCATATCATCATCATCATCATCACGACGACGACGACGACGACGACGACGACGATCACCACCACCAACTTGTCGTCGTCTTCATCATCATCTTCATCACCACCACCACCACCACCGCCATCATCATCATCACCACCACCACCACCACCGCCATCATCATCATCATCATCATCATTGTCGTCGACGTCATCATCATCATCTTCATCATCATCATCATCATCATCACCACCACTACCACCACTACCACCTTCTTCTTCTTCTTCTTCTTCTTCTTCTTCTTCTTCTTCTTCTTCTTCTTCTTCTTCTTCTTCTTCTTCTTCTTCTTCTTCTTCTTCTTCTTCTTCTCTTCTTCTTCTTCTTTTTTTTTTAAATCTCGATAGAGCATAGGTTCTCAATCAACTCACACCACGCCCCTCTATCCTATACCCCGCTCCTGCAACTCCTTCCATGCCTTCTGCATATTATTCATTTCTCTTTATAACTATTTTCGTGCCTCTCTCTCTGTTTTGTTTGTCCTGCAGGTTCCAGAGTAACTATTAGCATGTTTTCACAATGTGTGTCGTATCCAATGCCTTTTCCCCAGCTGTTGATTCAGTGTAATTTGTTTAGTTCGTTTCATGAGCTTTTCATTGGTGGTTTCACATACAATCTAAGTCTTCTCATTGGTGGCTTCCCTATACAAATATAAGTCTTCTCATTGGTGGCTTCCCTATACAAATCGAAGTCTTCTCATTGGTGGCTTCCCTATACAAATCTAAGTCTTCTCATTGGTGGCTTCTCTATACAAATCTAAGTCTTCTCATTGGTGGCTTCCCTATACAAATATAAGTCTTCTCATTGGTGGCTTCCCTATACAAATCGAAGTCTTCTCATTGGTGGCTTCCCTATACAAATCGAAGTCTTCTCATTGGTGGCTTCCCTATACAAATCTAAGTCTTCTCATTGGTGGCTTCCCTATACAAATCTAAGTCTTCTCATTGGTGGCTTCTCTATACAAATCTAAGTCTTCTCATTGGTGGCTTCCCTATACAAATCTAAGTCTTCTCATTGGTGGCTTCCCTATACAAATCTAAGTCTTCTCATTGGTGGCTTCCCTATACAAATCGAAGTCTTCTCATTGGTGGCTTCCCTATACAAATCGAAGTCTTCTCATTGGTGGCTTCTCTATACAAATCTAAGTCTTCTCATTGGTGGTTTCACTATACAAATCTAAGTCTTCTCATTGGTGGCTTCTCTATACAAATCTAAGTCTTCTCATTGGTGGTTTCACTATACAAATCTAAGTCTTCTCATTGGTGGCTTCCCTATACAAATCTAAGTCTTCTCATTGGTGGCTTTCCTATACAAATCTAAGTCTTCTCATTGGTGGCTTCTCTATACAAATCTAAGTCTTCTCATTGGTGGCTTCTCTATACAAATCTAAGTCTTCTCATTGGTGGATTCTCTATACAAATCTAAGTCTTCTCATTGGTGGCTTCCCTATACAAATATAAGTCTTCTCATTGGTGACTTCCCTATACAAATATAAGTCTTCTCATTGGTGGCTTCTCTATACAAATCTAAGTCTTCTCATTGGTGGCTTCTCTATACAAATCTGTTTTCTCATTGGTGGCTTCTCTATACAAATATAAGTCTTCTCATTGGTAGTTACTCTATACAAAACTAAGTCTTCTCATTGGTAGTTACTCTATACAGATCTAAGTCTTCTCATTGGTAGTTACTCTATACAAATCTAAGTCTTCTCATTGGTGGCTTCTCTATACAAATCTAAGTCTTCTCATTGGTGGCTTCTCTATACAAATCTAAGTCTTCTCATTGGTGGCTTCTCTATACAAATCTAAGTCTTCTCATTGGTGGCTTCTCTATACAAATCTAAGTCTTCTCATTGGTGGCTTCCCTATACACATCTAAGTCTTCTCTTCCGCGCACGCAGCAACTAATTAATCTTTTCAATTTATTATTAACTGATTAATTCGTTCCCGATGTTTCTCATCCATACAGCAGCACAGATTGACATGACTACCTTTTAATACTAAATGTAACTGATTTTGAAACGATCTCTCTGATGTGCCCTAGACATGCATTACGCTTATCGTCAACTTTTAAGACAGTTTCAACAGTTGTGTGGCACTGGACACGTGGCTCGTTTAAAATATTGCGAAGACAATATGCCGAAGTATATATTTAAGACTGATTCATCGCTTCTGTATGTTTGTGTATGTGTGTGTATATGTGTGTGTTTGTCTGTCTGTATGTTTTGTAATAATTCCATGACAGACCTGCACCTATTAAACCCGTGCCAACCTCACAGTGTTCTTGCTCGTCTGCTGTTTATTCCCCTACTGGAGCATAGCCCCGCTTCCCTCCCCCTCCCCCTCCAAATCTCCAAGCTTCCTACCTTCTGCTATATCTTGCAGCTCACTTCATGTCCTCCACAAGTTATTCACCCCTGCTTCTGGTTCCATTCCCCGTATATTTTAGGTCAACTACTATTTAGTTTGCCTGGTGGGTTCCAGTGAAAGGAATATCTAGTTATACTATTCTCAGATTGTCCCCCCTATGTGTCTCTTGCCCATTATTTAGTTTGCCTGGTGGGTTCCAGTGAAAGGAATATCTAGTTATACTATTCTCGAATTGTCCCCCTATGTGTTTCTTGCCCAGCGCCATCATCTTTTCCTCACCTCTTGATTCACAGGAATCTGTATAGTTTTCATTCTGAGCTCCATATTCATGATTCTGCCAAGTTGTTTTAATCTTCCTTTTCGACGCAGGCACCAGTTAACGAAGATTTGAAGTGAATTTACCTTACAGCATTTAACGTAAGCATTTACGGCAGTTGTAATTTTATTTCTACCTAAAACTGTACAGTTATGCCAGGAACGTGCTACGCCGAGGTTTATTTCTCCAAGCCCGAAGAGCTCCATTTCTAAACAAAACGGTTAGAATGGACTACTGCGGTATTTTTTCCCCTGATATTTTTGTCTCGTTGACAACTGCATCAGCCAGACGTTCTTAATTCCTCATGCTCAAGACCCCCCCTCCCCCCCCCCCCCCGCCATACACCGCAAGGCAGTAATGGACAGTTCGGCAGATGCGCCTGCGCGTGCGTTTGTGTATGTGTGTGTTTAAGTGTGTGTGTGTGTGTGTGCGCGCGCGCATGCGTGAAATCACGATGACAACCTACGGTAGGAAATCTTTGGAAACGTCTCTATATTTACTCGTTTTCTTGTATATGCAAGCATAAGATCTTCAGTCCGGAGTTAATATAGGTACTTTATGAAATCATTAATTACAGTAACCTCTGTAGCCGGGTATTAGAACTCTGTTATGTGGTGTGTAGGACCGATGTGCTAACTAACTGATTTAGTGCCAAAAAAAAAAGTAGGTGTGAACCATACATAGTACACACTCAATGTGAACAAGTATTATCATGTAAATTTCCGTTCACTGAGTGCCATAGACCTGAGTCAGGTCAATGAGTTATTGAGTACAGGTAGCCTAGAGTCTTGCACCGTCCAGTGACAAGACGTGAAGAGTGTGAAGATTATGAATCACGCTTTGCGTGAGGATAGCAATTCGGATGTTCGAGCAGGGGACCACGGGTCCTTGATAGCTCATTCACGTCTGGACCGCGTTCGGAAGATGTCAAATGGCAGAAGTATATCTAGCCGCCACTTTTGTGTAGATGCAGTGTTTGTGAAGCTGTGGTCGAATATCGACGTCATTTGAGATTTCGAGCGACAGATGTTGAGGGCAGAGACCGAGTGCAAGTATTATTGTTTTAGTGACAATGATTAGACATTCTTTTAAAAGAAAGACATAATACACCGTGTGAAACTGATGCAGCTGCCGTGTTATGAAGAAGTCATTGTTTAAGTGGTGTTGACTGTTATGTGATTATATGTGGAGATTTATAGAAGGTAGAAAGGCTGATACTACAACCAGTCGATTAAGAATCACACCTATAGAACAACAAGGGTGATCATTGCCAGAAACATAAGAGTAAGAATAACTCCCTAATAAGAGGAGGAGTAACATTCTGGCACTGAGCATTGAAATTACGGAAGATTCAGGAAACAAAACACGATAAGCTCTCCCGTTCCCGACTGTCTGTCTGTCTATCTGTCTGACCGGCGTGGTTTCGCCCAGCTCTTGGCGCACAGTAACTTAAAAGAATGTCCTTCCACACACCATTCAATGAAAACTGTAGAAAAAGATGGGTTACAATGTTATGCAATATGCATTATTTTTATGAAAACTTTGAAAATGCCTTAAAGATTATATCATTATTTATTATAACTCATATGCCTGAAAATAACTATAGACAAAGAGTTTAACAATAGTGCAAGTAAGTCCAACAATATGACTATAAAGTATATAGAAATGTTATTAAACGTTATGCCCCTTGAAATAACTTTTCTAGAGTGAAGTCCCCCTGCTATATAGACATTATATAATGAAAATGGAAAAGTAAATGTTATTAAATAAGTCGAAGATTTTACATTAAGAAATTATTATAGTCGGTTGCAAATGAATGAAAGGAAGACGTGTAGAAAATTTCATCTCAATCGGATGTACCGTTATCGAACGCTTCCAATACATAAATCCCCACACACAAACAAACAAACATACACTCTGTTAATATATATATATATATATAATATATATATATATATATATATATATATATAGATATATATATATATATATATATATATATATATATATCTCATTCATCTCATCATGTTCCTCTTGTACTTTGCGGTGTCGAGGTGAAGTATAAACTTCGTGAGAGTGCCCGGTTATGGGCTTCGTATATCGACATTCCCATGGATTCTGTTATTCCCTCCGTCCAACGTTTACGTGGTCGGCCTCTTCCTCTGTTTCCATCTGGTCTGTACATCATTGCTTGTTGTGGCATGCTGTTGACTGGTAACCTACTTGAATGGCCAAAACCATTTGACTTGCTGCTTTCTAATAAAATCTAGAGCAGCTTTACCCCCACTTTAGTCCTGATTTCTTCATTTCTGATCTTATCTCTTCTTGATACGTTGAGTATTCTTCTCAGGAACCTCATTTCTGTTGTAGTGATTTTTCTTTTCTCTTTTTCTGTCATTGTCCAGGTTTGGCATTGGTAGCACAGAGTTGGTAGGAAGATTGTGTTGTAAAGTGCTTTCTTAGTAGTTATTGATACATGTTTGTTCTTTAGTATTGGTGCCATTTGTCCAATGAGTTGATTTGCCTTATTGCACCTATTTTCGATCTCGTCTTCTGATCTGCCATTTGATGATATTATACTTCCTAGGTACTTGAAGCTCTTTACTTGTTTCAAGGGATGTTCGTTTAGGTGAATTGTTGCTGTTTGTTCTTCTTTAGTTATAGTCATTACCTCTGTTTTGCTTGTGCTAATTTTCATGTTATGTTCCCTACACATTTCGTTTAGACTATTCATGCGGTCTTGTAATTCAGCTTCTGATTTTGCTATTAGTGCTTGGTCGTCCGCAAAACAGGAGTTCTCTAATGGTTAGATTTGCAGATGGTTCTTCTTCTGTGTTCTCGTCATGCGTTATTCTTGCTGTCTCTGCTTGGCTGGTTTCTTTACATATGTTGTCTATATATGTTATGAAGTAAAAAAGACGAGACAAGCGCAGAACGTTTTTAGGGCAGGAAGAAAAGGAAAAAAAACTGGGAGCAGCCCCCGTGGGGAGTTTCCCAGGTGGAGGGAAAGGGTTTTGGGGGGATAAGCGTAGTCTGGTAAGGGAGATGGGAAAATGCCAAGAAGAACAGAGCTGGTAAACCTAGTCCCTGCTTCATTAGAAAGAGAGATGCACACAAAAGTAAGCTATTTCAAAAAAACTGGTCACGGTGGTTAAAAACGAAAAATGGGCAGAGGTGTGTCAAAGAGTAAGCACAGACAAGTCACTGAAATTGTTCTGGCGACTACATAAAAGCATGAGTGGTGTAGTCAAGAATAAGAGCATTTCTGACTTCCAAGGGTGCTGACCTCATCTGGCAGAGGACTGACGAGGACAAGGGCAAAGCCCTCTTTGAACGCTACCTTGAGCAGAGCAACCAGACAGACATGGGAGGCCGGAATCTGGCCAAGGGGTCCCTCAACAGATGCAAGGGCCCCGAACACTTCGGATGAAACACAGTGCGTGCAAGAAATCAAGGCTGTGCTTCGACGATCAAAAACAGTGCTCCAGGTCCTGATGGCATAAGATACGACGACATAATAGGTGTACCGACAATGAGCTAGAGAAACTAGCAGACATGTTCAACAACAGTAAGGGGGTTTCTACATCAAAGGGGGAATGGTTACACAGCTACTGATTCCCTTGCCGAAACCTGACAAAGACCACAAGAAAACAGGGAATCGAATTATAACCATGCAGAAAACAATAGGGAAGCTGCTGGAGAAGGGTAAATTTCCAGGAAAAAAATCAAGCCAACAGAGAGGCAAGGTTTTTTTCCCACCTACCCTGGGTGGGGACCGCCCAAAAAAAGAAACCTGGACCAATGCGCAGTCTTTGCCCACGATGTCTATGAAAGGGTTTTCCCCTCAGGCACTGAAACCCCCCGTTGCTGGGGGAAAACGATTGGGTTTTTTAAAG
>JACEFZ010023994.1:20000-42522 GCA_014155875.1 Cepaea nemoralis | reverse complement strand
AGTTTCAGTTTCTCACTTCAAGATTGCACAAAATAGACATGTTAATAATAACAGTAGTTTCCATAGATATTTTTAATATAATCACTATATGTGAAACAGAATCGTTTGGCGCTATAAAATATCACCACTATTTGTAAAACAATAGAGTCAGTTGTACTCTCTCTTAATGCAGCGAAAGACCGCCATCAATTAACAAACAGAAGTGTATAACTCAAACATAATGACATAATGGCTGATAAGTTTATAAATAACTGATAGACAAATTGTTGTTGACAATGATGAGTAATGTTCTGGTACTAATCACTACGCTATTATTATATACAAATTAAGCATCAAGTTGATTTAGCACTCCAAGAAACAAATACATTTCTCTTACTTTGCTAACTTAATTTAATAGAAGAAAATAGCTATACATCTGCAACGTTTTGAAATGTAAGAAACAAGAACAGTTGTAAACATTCAGTAGGAAATTTTCGTGGGGAAATTAAAACACGTAATCAGGGAAATCCCGTTTTCTGTGGAAAAACAAAAGAGGAAGGGCCGACCAGCATGAATATGGACACAGGCCATTGCAGACGCCTCGGGCATAAGGTTGCATAAGGCAGAGCAAATGGGAAAAGTTGGAGAAACATTTCTGCGGTAAGGGATGAGAGCAACGTTTTGCAAAATATGTTCTCCAGAATGAGTGATGATGTTATATTTATTGCTAATATTACAGTTAGGAAATGTCTGTTTATTTAGTAAGATCGCCATGACTGAGCGATATAACGAGCTTAACCTTTCACTTCTGATTGCGGCGTAGTGGGTTCGCTTCACACGGCGATCAGCGGGAGTTAGATGCTGACTTCCGTTCACACAACAATGGCAAACTTCTTATAGAATTATAATTTATATACAGTATAGTCCCCGGGAAGATAACCCGGTCAACAAATGCCCAAAGAAGTCGGATGTGTTGGCCGAAAAGTGCAAATATCGCGGCTCTGCTGTAATCAGGCACAACGCAATTACGTCTAAAACAGCATTCCGGACGACCGCAGAAGAAGAAGAAGAAGAAGAAGAAGAAGAAGAAGAAGAAGAAGAAGAAGAAGAAGAAGAAGAAGAAGAAGAAGAAGAAGAAGAAGAAGAAGAAGGAGAAGGAGGAGAAGAAGACGAAGAAGAAGAAGAAGAAGAAGAAGAAGAAGAAGAAGAAGAAGAAGAAGAAGAAGAAGAAGAAGAAGAAGAAGAAGAAGAAGAAGAAGAAGAAGAAGAAGAAGAAGACGAAGAAGAATAGTCAATGGCGTGTGACGTTGGTGATCGTGTCTGTTCACAATCCTCTGTCTTGTGTGCTGCCAATCTTATCTGATAGTTAGCGATGTTCGTTCATACCATGATGTCAAATTGTCCAGCATCTTCTCTCGTGGTAATGGCAAACTACTGAACGTAAAATTGTCAAGTAAATAACACGCAGCCAAGTGTGGTTGGGTGTGACTGTAATGCTCTGCGACTTTTGAAAAAAAACAACAACCAAACACACACAATAAACAGAACGCAGAATTAAGTACTTTTGCCTTAATTCACCCCAAATAAACGGAATCCCAGGTTTTGACGTCACATCTAGGGGTTCCCTGTGTTGCGCCGTAGGTCGGTGCGCAATTTTATCGGTGTGCAACAGTTGCTCTCGGCGACATCCCCCTCCCCAACTGTAACTGGCAAAATGAAATGCTTGTCAACTCTTGTGACCAGCAGTATACGAAAAGAATGATGATGATCTGTTTGTACGGGAGACGCGAGGCCTTGCAGTCATGTTGCCTTGTCTCAGCGGGAGGATGTCCTGCCGACATACATGATGAATGTCATCGTCGTCGGCATCTCCCATCTGTCCTGACGCTCAGTCAGCAATAGCACCATGATGAAATGATTATGAGAACAGTGTCTAGCAGAATGTCAAATGCCATGATGCTGCTGCAGAAAAGGCAACGCTACTCTGGCTTGTCGTGGACAGCTGCTGCTGCTGCCAGTTGCAGAAAACTCATGATCAGACAGACAGACAGACAGACAGACAGACAGACAGACAGACAGATAGACAGACAGACAGAGACAGAGAGAGAGAGAGAGAGAGAGAGAGAGAGAGAGAGAGAGAGAAAGAGAGATAGAGAGAGAGAGAGAGAGAGAGAGAGAGAGAGAGAGACGATTGTTAGAGCCCAAAGAAACACTGTAGGGCAATTGAAACGCACTGACACGCACTGTACCCGAACACAGAGGAGATCACCGTCAGTACTAAATATAGCTGGTGACCCTAAATATAGCTGGTGACGTTTGTTTGGGGTCAATTAAGGCAAAAGTACCCAGAATTATTTTATCATTTCTGGGAATGCCCAATCAGCAGTTACGTTACGTCGTTAGACATGTCATATATTTCATAATGCAAATGAACCCCAACCAACGACGGCGTGCCTGCAAAATAGAATAAGTGCTTTTAAAGCTCAGTGTAAATCTAAATGCCAATAGAATTATAATAACTTCAGGGGTATTTTATTACCGCTGCGGTATTGCAGACTTGGCACAATAAATTGAAACGTCCGGCAACAGGAGACGTCCAGGAAGACAGACGATGGCCTAAGCAGTTGACTGCGCCAGAGGATAGGCAAGTTTAAATATACAGTAACTGGGGGGAGGGGGGGGGGGGGAGTTAGTTGAATATCATTTAACGAACATCACAGTCAACCCCAGCATATTTTGGCTGTTTGTGATTTCTTGGCAAGTTTACTTTCAGTAGTTTGCCATTGCTTTCTGAACGACCGGCACTCATACCACTGCTTGAAAATCCACGCAAGGCGGTCTACTTCCAAATCGCCCACATCTGTGTTTCGAACGCGGTATACGGGGTTGCGAATTGCATTCGTAACCCCTTCGCCAGAACGAATTTGAAACAGTTCGATAAAGTTTCTGAACATGCCGGCCCCTCCGTTTCAGATTTTAGATCCGCTCCGAATTAATTTCTCTATTCCAGACTGAGAAGGAAAATGATCATCACATGCCCTGCCTAGCAGGCAGGCGACCATGTCTCTGCACAGATCTCGGTCACTGGTGTTCTGGGTGCATTGTTGTGATAACATTTCTTCACGCCATTGTCTTAGACCATCAAGCGCCATCTCTCTCGGACTGCCTCTGCCTCTAATACCACAGATCTTCCCAGCCGCCATGATGTTCTCAGATGCCTCTCTTCTCATTTTGTCACCGCAGGTCCACATGGGCGAATGAGTAAGAACGGGTGTTCTGAAACATCCGGTGTGCTGATGCCGAGGTTAGCGGTTCATCCCCTACACCGGACAGCTGGACTAAAATGTTGACCTGTCGTCCTTGACTTGGGGACGTAAATTACAAGTACCTCTGAAGTCGGAGTGGGTTCGTCTGATGGCGAGGTGCACGGTTAACAGGGAAAGCTAATCCGCACGCAAATTTCAGTCCATCACTACTATAAATAGTGTGTATGAACTACGCTTGAGTTTAAAGCGAGCGAGTGCAAAAAAAAAAAAAAAATAAATTATGTCACCAAAGAACACTGTATATTTCTTATACGTAAAAGTAAACGACAGGTTTTTCTTATACGTAAAAGTAAAGGACATTTTTGATCCTTATAAATATATGTAAAAGTAAAGAACATTTTTTTTTCTTATACGCAAAAGTAAAATCATTTATTTTTCTTATACGTAAAAGAAAGGAATATTATGTTACTATATGTAAAAGTAAAGTGCATTTTTTTCTTATATGTAAAAGTAAAAGACATTGTTTTCTTATACATAAAAGTAATCGACATATTTTTCTTATACGTAAAAGTAAAGGACATCTTTTTACGCATCTTGGGGAGGGAGTATGGCGTACATGGAGCTAGCCCCATATTTGGATAGGCTAATCGGCTCTCGAGGGGAATATGAAGAATATCACGTCTGCCGCCTTTACTTCCCAATACAGCTCACGAAACCCATTTTAGGCTGAATCGATCTAGAATCCTCCTTCAATTGGAAAAATCTGCTTCGATGCGAATACGAACTTATGACCAAGGGAACGGCAGGCAAGCATGTTACCCACTGCGCCAATGTGGGTGTCCTCTCCTTCTCATTCGTTTTTCTGTCCATTCTTTGCAATTTCCACTGCAATTTCCACTGTTTTAGATGTTTCTCAGCTTGTTTATTTATTGTTAATTTTGCACATGCATATAGCAGTATGACTGAGTATCTACCTGGATAAGTGGATAACTGTGCAGCTGAGCAGAGCAGGGCACTCACTTGTCCTGACGGCCAGAAATGCCTGTTAAAAGTAGAAGTAAAAGACCCCGATGTGGATATGGAAGTCAAGGGGAAACCACTACGTTATCTCCCGAAGAATTCATGAATAGTCACATATCAGAGGCAGTGAATCCAAAACACCAAAGGCCGAGATATGCGGAGAGACATGAAAGCCTACGTCAGCTGGCTTGGCACTTGATGATGATGGTGATATAGTAGAATGGGTTCTATATAGCACTTCAAAAATATTTTTCACACTGCAACTGACGGCTTTTTAATGTTGAATATTCTTTTCAGATTGCAGTATGCTGCATTTGGCATATTAATTCGTGTTCTAATCTCTATAACACACTATCACTTAGATGTCATGCCTGTTCAGAGATAGTTTTACCGATTTACCACATTCTAATATGCTCGCCACATAGCTGTGTTTCTGTCACCGGCCTTGAACAATCCGCTGGTTTATGAGTTAGGAGAAATATTCGTACTTCTGTCACCGGCCATGAAAAACCCGCTGGTTTATGAGCTAGGAGGTATATCTGTACTTCTGTCACCAGCCTTGAATAACCCGCTGGTTTATGAGCTAGGAGAAATATATGTACTTCTGTCACCAGCCTTGAATAACATGCTGGTTTGTGAGCTAGGAGAAATATCTGTACTTCTGTCACCAGCCTTGAATAACATGCTGGCTTGTGAGCTAGGAGAACAATATCTGTACTTCTGTTACCAGCCTTGAATAACCCGCTGGTTTATGAGCTAGTAGAAATGTCTGTACTTCTGTCCAGGGCCGGATTTAGACTTGATAAGGCCCTAAGCTATTTGAAATATGGGGCCCTTTATAAGTCCAGATATTCTATGTCAGTGACAAATATGATTTTCGGATACCTAGAGGGTTAAACTGAAATACAATTAAGAAGTATATTGATAGTGAAATAATAAATCTTTAACTTAAAATCATTTTTATTCATAACAAACTTAAAAATGCAAACTCTGGTAAAAAGAAACAAATGTTCTTTTAAAAGGCACAATTTACAAAGGCTTATTATCTAATCTCTTGAAACATGTTATAAGGATTAAGGAATTATATTAAACTAAAATATTTTCTTTCTTGCCTTTGCCAGAGCAAAGTCACTGATGACATCATCAAATGATAAACTGCGTAGTTTGTCGCTTTCTATGCACAAGAGACTGAAGGAACATAATTTATCTTGAGTCATTGTTGTTCTAAATTCATTTTTTATCTTCTTCAGCTGAGAAAAGATCTTTCTCCAGAGCAATTTGCAACCATCATACTAAGAAACAATCTCAAAATTGCTTCTACATTAGGGAATGACACGATCGTTAAATATTACCCTATAAAGATCCTGATGTGTCAGACTATCTTGTTCCGCTGAACTATGGGCTTGACTATGTCTAACATATTGATGAAAATGCTTGACTTCTCCTACAAGATTCATGTCCACATCTTCAGGATATGTTTGGCATAAAGCACTAACGCCTTCATGAATCTATTCTTCTGTAGCTTCTAGTTTTGTTAAGAATGAAAACGTTTTTGCAGCATCATTGTATACTGAGGCCCTCTGTGCCAGACTTGACTCTAATGCATCCATCACAGGTATAAATGTTGTGATTCTGAACTTGTCTCTTGGCTCAAGGTTCTCTAAAGCATCATCTTCATCATCATTGATATGCCTTCTTCTATATCTTCCTTTCTTGTAATCAACATCAGGCAATTTTTTCTTTGCTTCTTCTTCAAAATGATCGAAAAGATCCCTGGAACCTTTAACAAAATCCGAAAGTGAAGCATACAATTTCCTACATACATCTAGACTAATTTGGGGGTCTTGCAGTGATTGACTAGTCTTGTGAAATTCCTCCAGCAAGTAACTCCACAAGTATAACAATACCATAAATTCAAACTCCTCTATTTTATTCAAAATGTTTATGGCTTGATTTCTTGTTTCGCCTTTCTCTGTAGTATCAATATGCAGCTGATGCAATGCAGAAATTATTCCATCATAACTATCAAATATTGCACTTGTGGCCATTGAATGTGCTTCCCATCTAGTCTTTGACAAAGACTTTGGAACTTTTGAATCTTCTTTGAAGAATGACAACAGTACTGCCCATCTATGTGTAGATGATGAAAAGAAATTATATATTTCTTGAACAATTCCAAAAAAATTTACTGCATCTAAACAACAGTCAACTGCTGCTCTACCAACAAGATTCAGGGAATGACCAGCACATGGAACATACATAGCATGCTTGTTAATCTTCAATATTATTTCTTGCAAACCCTTGTATTTGCCAGACATATTGGCAACATTATCATATGACTGGCCTCGACACTTACTAAAATCTATTTTAAACTTCCATCAGGGCTATGTCAACGGCAAAGTAGCCAGTGTTTTGAGAGATAGTGGCAGTACCCTTAATGGATTAAGGAGAGACTTTGTACATCCTACAGATTACACAGGCAAATATGTAACATGTAGAACTTTTTTAGGAAATATTGAAAAATATCCACTTGCATGGGCATACTTTCAAACACATTTTTTGACAGACAAGGTGAAATGCGCAGCATTATTTAATTCATGTTGCGATGTAATTATTGGGCATCTGCCTGAAGTTAATGATATGCCACATGACCTTGTAACATCTGGGTTTGAAAATATTTTATCAAATAACGCAGTAACAAGATCAGCTGCAGAATTACAATCTCAGAGAGACCAAGACGAGACAGCAGCAAACACAACCATAGTAGACCACACAGACCTATAAGATGCAGACGAAATACCAGACCCATCACACAATACGACAGACACACTGCAAGACATTAAACTCTCTCCCAATCTTTCTCAGACTGAGACAGACAACTGCATACAACTGTTACAAGGCTATAGAACCATTTTCTCCAACCATCCAGGACAGACGGATCTAGTACAACACCGGATCATGCTGACAACTCAAGTACCAATAAAGTGCAGACCTCATTCAATACCAATACATTACAAAGACAAATTACACCAAGAAATCTTAGACCTTGAGAAAAACAAAATTATTAGGAGATCACAATCACAATATTGTTCTCCTGTCGTGATTGTTAGAAAAAAGGACGATTCAATACGCCTATGCGTTGATTATCGGAAACTCAACGCAGTAACGCAATTAGATTCAGAACAAATGTCTAACTGTGAGGACATATTGACAGAAATGGCAGATGCCAATACTTCACGAAACTCGACATGACGAAAGGGTACTGGCAAATACCCATGACTGAAAACGCTATCCACTTGACAGCATTTGCAACACCTTGGGGACTATACGAATGGTGTAAACTTCCATTTGGACTAGTCAATGCCCCAGCGACATTTGTAAGAATGAAAAGACTGTTACTGGTAGACATACCCAATATCCTGTCATATATGGACGACATTTGTGTACACACCAGGACAATGACAGAACACATAGCGACGCTACGACAAACTTTTGAACGCATCAGGCAATATGGCCTGACAGTAAAGCCAGCAAAAGTAGAAATTGCCTACCATGAAATTACTTTTCTAGGCTACAAAATTTGTGATGGATATATTACCATATTACTGCTGTAGTAAGCCGGTCTTGTAGACGTTGCATTACGTCATCCCCTCGAAAGGTTAGCTGGATGAATACCTTGAGGTTAGGGACTGTAGTTACGTTTGGTTTTAGTTTGGGCTGTTGGCAGTGGTGCTTTATAAATCCTGTGGAATTTGTAACTCTGAAGAATGTCTTAAACCTGAATGGGTACTCCACAGGATTTATAAAGCGCCACTGCCAACAGCCCAAACCAAAACCAGACGTAACTACAGTCCCTAAACTCAAGGTATTCATCCAGCTAACCTTTCGAGGGGATGACGTAATGCAACGTCTACAAGACCGGCTTACTACAGCAGTAGGCCGAACATTCTGTGCTGCAACTCCAGTCATTAGATATAAAACCGTACCGATTCCTACACTAGCAGTCAAAGAGCCTGTTTCTCTGTACGCCACAAACAATTGTATTTACCAATTCACATGTAGATGCCAGGCCTTCTACATTGGTAGAAAAGAGAGACAGCTTAACAAACGAGTGTCAGAACACATACCTCAATGAGTCAACAAGATATAACACACAGGAGATGCTAGCCTCGTGGGGCCGACACACCGGAAGCTCCCGGCGTCTTCAATTGGTAGGCACATTATCGAAAGAGGCCATGCGGTTGACAGAGACACTGCCTTTCGCGTGTTGTTTAACACATAAAATACTCGCTTGTTAAAATTTGCAGAAGCAATTATGATCAATCAACGCAAGCCAGAATTGTGCAAACAGAAAGACATGTTAGTCAGCTTAAAATTACCGTGGTAGATAATTGACATTACTGTACGAATATGTGTATATTTCAACTTGATGGATATATCTAGTTAATTCACGTAAGTTGTGTGATTTCTGCAGTATGTACCTGACGAGATGCAGCGATATATGCCAGGAAATAAATCATGTAAGCTTATTTTATTTAAGCCTATCCGAGGTTTAGGGACATGAAGTATATTTAGTCGTTCGCTATGTCTTGCGTTATATTTAAACAATGGCCAAAGGTAGCGTGGGGCATTTCGAAATAGGATTTTGTGAGTTAGTTTAGCCTTATTAAAAAGTAGGTGTCACGAAGTGCATTGACATGGGCTCATTGATGTATCTAGGGTTTAACATAATATGAATGATACTTGATACCTTGTTTTATAGAAGACCAACACAGGCACTGGAATACAATCTCACGAAGACTTTCTTCTTGACAATTGCTTTTAATCCATCCATGCTTTCTGATACACAACAGCTCGACAGGGAATATAAGATACGTGACATCTGACATTCACACAGCTGCACACAAAGAGCGGCGTAACAAACCGTTAGCCATGCTCCAAGCAGACATGCCTCGTCCGAGCTGGACGGCAGGCCATATCTCACTGATCTCTAAGTGACGTTTTTGAGTCGCTTTCGCGCTTGCACCAAAAACGTCTTGCACATTTTCCCAATCTTCTTCAACTCATGTTGTGCAAACTGTGTCTCTCCTTTCATAGCCTGGTTTAGGTTATGGCAGTAGGCGTCTGTGGAGTGGCAGTAACTGAAGACCTTCATGTAGGTTAGAATTGTCTGTAAACTTATCACCATTGATTAGACGCACTGCCCTTTTCTGGAGTGAATAAAGGCGTTTTGTTATTGATTTGGAGCATCCATCCCAGATTGTGGAGCAATAATCAATATGTGTTTGTATGTGGGAGGTATAGAATATCTTTCTTGTGTTTTCGTCGAAGAAGTTTTTAATTTTGGCAAGTTGGTATACTTTTTTGGCTATTTGTTTAACTAGAGCATGAACATGGGAATTAAAGGATAGATTTTGATCTATGATAAGACTCAGTGCCTTGTGCTCCATTTTACATTTTACATTTTTTTTTTGGTTACATTTTCTATAGGGGTGCTACCAATGTGCAGCTGAAGAGTTCTCTGCGAGTTTAGAGTGTGAAGTCTTTGCCTGGTTCCTATTACCATAGATTTTGTTTTAGAAATGTTAATTTGCATGCGGTTTGCATGACTCCAGTTAACTACACTATTTATTTCCTGTTGCAAGGATAATTCTAGCACAGGGACCAGTACTAGTAATCGTGATGACGGAGTTAATCCTGACTGTGTTACCAAGGAAATCCCTGTGTCAAACTGAGAAACAGATTGAGAATAGGAATGTGGAATATGAGAAGCCTGTATGAGGGGAAGCTTAAAGAAGTATGTGATGAGATTGAGAGGGTAAATATTCAAATTTTAGGAATTAGTGAACATCGCTGGAGAGGCAAGGGACATTTTACAAATGAAAATAGAAGTCTTTTCATTTATTCTGGTAGATACATAAGAGGCATACATAAGGTACTCAGGTCTTAGTCAGATATGACTGAGCTACCGTATGTCAGTAGACGGTACTACCTGCTTTCTGTCATCGCCGAATGTTGGGCGGCGCTAACCAAACCCGACATCCCACACTGCCTTGGTTGGCAGTTGGTCTATGATCGAAGCTCCGACAGGCGGACAGTTAGAGCATTGCTTTGCTGATCCGGCAGCTTCTGCAGCTTGTCTTGTTCCAGATGTATAGGTGTTAACTTTCCTCTGGAGTGAACTAGGCAGGCCGAGAGAGGGATCATACTGCATGGGCAACACATGGTTTCTTTATTTTAGCCCAGGCTTTGTGCTATGGAGAGGCAATAACTCCATCCCTGGTCCTAACCGGTCTCGGAATCAAAGCGAGAGGCAACTAATACGGGTTATAAGTCCTTGTCAGTTGGTGTAGACATGGGGCGCCACGCGTTGCCTCTGACGGTGGGAGACACCTACAGGTGTCACTGATCAGCTACCGCCCGCCTCAAGCAGGGCAGCCCCCGGCCAATTGGGTGCTGATCCGCCACAGCCTGCCTGCTTCAATGGGTGCTTGGGGCTAGGACAAAATCTGAATCGCAGGCTGTAAAACCAATGCACTAGGTACTAATAAAAAGAATAATAGAAACCTCAAGCTACGGCTTGCAACCTGGAACGTGAGAACCATGTGTCCAGGATTTTCCACTGACTTGACAAATATTGACGATGTGAGAAAAACGGCTGTGATTGATGCTGAACTCAATCGTCTTAACATTGATATTGCTGGCCTGCAGGAGACTCACCTCCCTGAGGAAGGGTCACTCAGGGAAAACAATTACACCTCTTTTTGGAAGGGAAGAGGGCAGGCAGGAAAAAGGCAACACGGTGTGGGCTTTGCAGTGAAGAATTCGCTACTGGGAATGATTTATATCCCAGCTTGAGGTAATGAAAGATTATTATCACTGCGCTTGGCAACCTCTTGTGGATTTGCCACCATTCTCACTGCATATGCACCGACACTCACTTCCTCTGATGATGTGAAAGATACGTTCCATGAGCAGCTAGACTCTGCGATCAAGGCAGTTCCAAAATCCGACTACATTTATATGCTCAGTGATTTCAATGCTCGTGTTGGCAAGAATTCGAGTTCATGGCCAGTGTGCCTTGGAAAATACAACATCGGTAGCATGAATGATAATGGGCAAAGGCTGCTGGAGCATTGCACTAGAAATGACCTATATATTACAAACTCCTTTTTTAAAACAAAAGAGATGCATAAGGTCACATGGAAACATACAAGATCCGGCCATTGGCATCAGCTGGACTTCATTATCACACGGAGACAACATCTTAACCATACATCATTAACTCGAAGTTACCACAGTGCTGACTGTGATACAGATCATTCTTTGGTTGTTGCAATGGTTAGACTGAGACCAAAGATAATCTACACAGGTAAACACAAGTCTAGCCCAAGGATTAATATTATTAACACTCACGATCCTGGAAAGTGCTTTGAATTTCAACAGCAACTTGAGGACGCTTTCAATGATACATCAGAAAATTGTATAGTAAATGATAAATGGAGTAAGCTTAAGGAAACTATTTATAAAACAGCGGTAGGGGTTTACGGCACTGTGGATCATAAGAGGCAGGACTGGTTTGCGGCAAACAGCCAGACACTGCAGCCCTTGATTGATAAAAAGAAGATAGCTCTCTTAAGAAACAAGGAAAGACCAACGCGTAACACTCTGAGTGAGCTGAAGCAAGCGAGCAAGGATGTACAAAAGGCTGCCAGGCAGTGTGCGAATGACTATTGGATCAAGTTATGTGAGTCCATTCAAATCGCAAGTGATAAGGGAAACATCAGAAGCATGTATGAAGGAATAAAGAAAGCCTGTGGTCCAATGATCAAAAGAAGTGCACCGCTGAAAACCTTGACTGGAGAAATCATCACTGATAAGAAACAGCAGATGGATAGATGGGTCGAGCACTATTTAGAGCTTTACTCAAGTGAGACCAAGCTGGCGGATGATGCCCTCAACGCCATAGAGGCCCTGCCAACTCTTGACCACCTGGACACACTTCCCACTATAATAGAAGTTACGTATGCTATAAATGAGCTTGCATCTGGCAAGGCTCCAGGTAAGGATGGGATTCCAATAGAGGTGATCAGGAGTGGGCAAGACACCCTCGCTCTACAGATCCACCAGCTAATAGAGCTATGCTGGCGAGAAGGAAAAGTCCCACAGGATTTCAAAGATTCAAACATCATAACGCTGTACAAGAACAAGGGCGATCGGAGCGACTGCAACAACTATAGGGGTATCTCACTTCTGTGTATTGTTGGAAAAGTATTTGCCAGAATTGTCCTGCACAGACTTCAAGTCCTGGGAGATCAAGTCTACCCCGAATCACAGTGCGGCTTCCGTCAGAACCGGTCTACCATTGATATGATATTCTCATTGCGACAGATGCAAGAAAAATGCCGGGAACAAAATCAGCCACTGTTTATTGCCTTCATCGACCTCACAAAGGCATTCGATTTGGTCAGTCGTGAGGGTCTGTTCAAAGCACTAAAGAAGATTGGCTGTCCACCAACTCTTCTGTCCATTGTGGAATCGTTCCACACAGGCATAAAGGGTATAATCAAGTTTGATGGCTCAACTTCAGAAGAGTTTGAAATCAAGAGTGGAGTTAAGCAAGGTTGTGTACTAACCCCCACAATCTTTGGGATATACTTTTCACTTCTACTGAAATATGCCTTTCGTGATCAGGATGACGGTATATACATTCACTCACGCTCAGATGGTGGCCTCTATAATGCTCAGAGATTGAAGGCCAAGACAAATATTAGCAGGGTACTAATCAGAGAGTTGCTATTTGCGGATGATGCTGCGATTACGACCCACTCTGAGGAAGAATTACAACATCTACTATCTGCATTCTCCAATGCTTGTTCTGAATTTGGTTTAACAATTAACAAAAAGAAGACACAGATTATGTCACAAGGTGCACATGGTGTACCATCAATCTTTATTGACGACGCCGAACTGGAGATAGTAGACCATTTTACATATCTTGGATCGGAGGTAAATAGCAAATTATCCCTCGATCAGGAAATCAACATCAGGATTGGCAAGGCAGCAACAACAATGAACATGTTAGCAAAAAGAGTCTGGGAGAACAGGAAGCTTACTGCCAAAACAAAAGTCCTCGTCTACCAAGCCTGTGTCCTTAGTACTCTTCTTTATGGCAGTGAAACCTGGACAACTTACTCACGCCAAGAGAAACGTTTAAACAGCTTTCATATGCGGTGTCTGCGAAGAATACTTGGTATTAAGTGGCAAGACAAAATCACAAATACTGAAGTATTGGAAAGATCAGGTTGTGTGACGGTGTATTCCATGCTCAGTCTTCGTAGACTTAGATGGATAGGACACGTTAGGAGGATGGATGATGGTAGAATACCAAAGGACATCTTTTTTGGTGAATTACAGACGGGTAGGAGATATTAGGGTCGGCCTCTACTACGATACAAAGATGTGTGTAAGCGGGACATGATTGATACAGGCATTGATAATGCAAAATGGTGGAAATGACCATGTTTTCACATGCACCTACTGTGGGCAAACATTTGCAGCAAGAATTGGCCTTACCAGCCACACTCGCCACCGCCATGGATCGTAGTTATTGCCATATGACAGTTATTAAGCCTTTTTGAAGCACAATGTACCAAACTATCGTCTATCAAGACGGAAAGGTGCCAATGTAACATAAGAGGCCAGATCGGAGTGGCATTTTGTTTAGATAAAACAACTGCAAAAGCTTTAATGGAATATAACCCAGTTAGTGATAGAGTCTTCACAATAAGACTTAAAGGCCGACCAAAAAATACAATTCTCTTACAGACATATACTTCAACAGCAGAGGAGGACGAAATTGAAGATTTTTACAGCACACTGCAAGACACATTAAATAAGATTGGTCATAATGATATAGCAATAATAATGGAAGATTTTAATGCAAAAGTAGGTACAGGAAGAGCTGACAATTGGAGACACGTTTTAGGAAAATTTGGATTGGGAAATACAAATGATGCGGTGATAAATTAATTGAATTTTGCACAGAAAATGAGTTAACGATAGCCAACACATTTCTTAAACAACACCCAAGAAGACTCTTCACATGGAAGTCCCCGGACAGTATTACCAAACATCAGATAGATTATAATTTAATACAAAGAAGGTGGAGATCAAGAATAAAATCTGCAAAACAACCTACGAAGTGCAGACTGTGGTACAGATTATCAGTTATTAGAAGCAGATCTGAAATTAAAACTCAAAAAGCTTACCCGAGGACCAAGGCCACTTCGTTTTGATCTCACAAAAATGCCAGATGCATACAACGTAGAAGTTAGGAATCGTTTTTGGGTCTTTATGTCTGTGCAAGAGGAAATGACATCTTATGAACTGGCAGTACAAGCTAGAGATAATCTTGATAACTGCAGCCAAATATGTAATTCCGACCAAGTAAAAGATACTTACACCATGGATTACATCAGACACGTTAGAATTAATAAAACAACGTAGGGAAGCTGAAACAGAAAGGAGGTAAATCCGATAACATCAGAATGAAATATAAATCTTTAACTCGAGAAATAAGAAAGAATACACAAAAGGACAAAAAACAATATATACAAGATAGCTGTACCAGATTAGAGCAATATCGTAAGACTGGAAGAGATTACGAAATGTTCAAAGAAATGAAGTTATTGACAAGAAATGTTCAAACTCAACTGAATGTTATCTGTGACAAGATGGGAAATATCTTAACAGAATCTAGACAAGTTCTAGAAAGATGGCAGGAGTACTGCAGTGAATGTATGATATGAGTGACAGTGAGGATATGAATGAGATACATTGAGCCAATGACAGCAGAGACAGATCCTGAACCCTCATTAGATGAAATTGTTAGGGCAATAAAGAACCAGAAGAATGGTAAATCACCTGGATGTGATGAGATACCAGCTGAACTAATTAAAGAGGGAGGAGAAGAAAGCATACAAATCTATCACGCATTATGTAGAAAGATATGGAAATATGGTATATGGCCAAAATATTGGAAGAGAACTATCTTCATTCCAATACCAAAAAAGGGCAACCTGAAATAATGCACCAACTATAGAACTGTTGCCCTGATCAGTCATGCAAGTAAAATTCTACTAAAAATCATAATGGGAAGACTTAGTTAGAAAATAGAAGAAGAAATTAATGTGGTTCAAGCTGGATTTAGACAAGGAAGAGGAACAAGGGATCACATTCTCAACATGCGTTTAATAATAGAGAAGTGCAGAGAATTTAATGTAAACCTATTCTCATGTTTTGTGGATTAATTCAAAGGCAGTTGACTGTGTACAACATCAGAAACTTTGGGAAATCATGAGGAATATGGGCTTTCCATCACATGTAATACAACTCATAAGAATGCTCTATCTAGACCAGGGGTGGCCAACCTTTTCAGCAGGCGGGACAAATTTCAGAAATAATATTTCCTGCCGGGCCACGTACCAATTTTTTATTGTTTTTTGTTTTTGTTTTGGTTATTAAAGTAAGCAAGCGTGCTACAGCTTCGACCACATCGTCGCTTCCCAGTAGGTGAGATCGTGGTCAAACGCTTGCCTGGTTTAAGGTTAAAACTTCCTCCCGCAGGAGACAAGAAAGATGGTTGCAGCCACCATGGTGGAATGGAGAGGTCGAGAAGGCATGGCTGGGAACGAGGCAGGCTGTCAAAGACTGGCAAAAGGCCAGAAAGGCTAACATGCCACATGTTGAGTTGGCGAACCTGAAGACTGAGGTCCATAGGACGATGACTTTATTCAAATCCTGCGCCAAACAGGCCAAGGCCGAGAAATGGGACGAGTTCTTCAGGAAGGTGTGTTCCGAGCGATCTCTTACGACATTCTGGCGCCTCCATAAGAGCATGAACGGTGCTGCACAACGTAGGGTTATTCCAGACTTTCAAGGCACAGACCTCACATGGAAAAAGTCGGATGCGGATAAAGGTAAGGCCCTTCTTGCACGCTACATAGAACAGACTGACCAGAAAGACGAGCCCGCCAGACAGAGGACCACAACGACACTCTCTCAGTTGTGCGAGGGGGTCGGGACAGACGAAGAATGGATAATCACAGCTGAGATAATGCGAGCGATGCTCAAGAAATCACCTAACACCGCCCCAGGCCTAGACGGCATCCGATATGGTGACCTACTGGTGATATCAGATGATGACATGGAAGAACTGGCCAGAGAATTCAATCACCAGTATCCAGAGGGGTCAGATCAAAGAAGAATAGGCTACACAGCTACTTGCTGCCGCTGCCAAAACCGAACAAAGACCATTCCAAGATAAGCGGCTACAGAATCATTACGATGCACAACACTGCTGGCAAGCTACTGGAGAAAATTGTAGCACACAGACTTACTTGTGACTTGGAACAACTCGGCTGCCTCCCGCCCACACTTGGAGGATACAGACGTAACAAAGAGTCATGGCTGAATGCGGCGGTCTTTGCTCAAGATGTTTACGAAGGATTTCAGGTCAGAGAAGAGACATGTGCGGCCGCCATAGACTTAGAGGACGCATATAACAGAGTATCTTTCGAGCACTTGATGCAAACCCTCCTCAGACTGAAAGTGCACCCTCACCTTGTACGATGGATAGCTGCAGTTCTGCTCCAAAGGAAGGTGGTGCTAAGATGCGGGAATTGGTCTTCTGAGCCGATAACGATATGTCCAGGATTGCCGCAGGGTTCACCACTGTCACCAGTACTATTCAACGTGTATACGGTGCCGATCACTGAACAACAGTTGGACGGGAGGGGTAGGACTCTGTCATTTGCTGACGACATTCTCGTGTATCGACAGGGCCGAGATAGACAGGCGGTTGCCAATGACATGCAGGGCGAACTAGATCGAATTTCCTCATGGTGTGCTGTTGCCGGTGCCCTTGTCAACCCTGCAAAGGCATCGGTTACATGGTTCTCCCTAAACAACCATATTGTGAACACAGACCTGCCGGCAGTAAGAATGGATGGGAGCATTTTGAGTAGAACCCAGTCAATGACATATCTTGGCGTGAGGCTTGATCGTAGCCTGTCCTTCAGAGATCATGTCGATTATGTCATAACGAAAGCTAAAAAAAGGCTTGTCAGCAATGAGAGTCATGGCGACTGCCAATATCGAGCAAAGACTGCTAGTACTTCTTTTCCAAGGACTGGTGCTTTCACGCATCGAGCATGCCCTGGCCATCCTCACTGTCAGCCCTACACAGATTGGAAGACTTGAAAAGGTACAAAACGAAGCCATGCGCATCATTTTGGAATGGAAACAAATAGGTATTTTAAACTCCTGCGAGAAAAAACGTACTGAACATCAGAACGTTGCACATACCTTACAAGGAGATCCACGTGTCACGAAGTACAGGTGAAAAATCCGAAATCAGAAGAACTCAATAAATATAAAAAATGAATTATAAAATAAAATAAGATAAAATACACACGAACGCGTACAATACGACACACAGACGTTTCGATTCTCAGAATCTTTGTCAATGACAACACAGATAGTTAACGACAAACAACGACAAAACACAAACACACGACCTATCACTTATGATGCACAACCTGATATTTTTGAGAATAATAAAAAAAAAAAAATATCAATTTGTGCACCATAAGTGATAGGTCGTGTGTTTGTGTTTCGTCGTTGTTTGTCTTTAACTATCTGTGTTGTCATTGACAAAGATTCTGAGAATCGAAAAGTCTGTGTGTCGTATTGTACGCGTTCGTGTGTATTTTACCTTATTTTATTTTATTATTCATTTTTTATATTTATTGAGTGCTTCTGATTTCGGATTTTTCACCTGTACTTCGTGACACGTGGATCTCCTTGTAAGGTATGTGCAACGTTCTGATGTTCAGTACGTTTTTTCTCGCAGGAGTTTAAAATACCTATTTGTTTCCATCTCATATTGTTATATCCTGCTGCAGCCGCTGCTTTTTCTTTCTATTCCGCATCATTTTGGGCTGCACGAGAGACACCAGCTGTATGGCAATGAGATACCTCCTTGACTTCCCGACAATGGAATACAGGATCAAGTTCTGGAGAGCTCGTGCATACTTAAAAATAAGTGCAGATGAGCAGCACCCTCTGCATGACGCTATATTCAGAGAAAAGTGTGACAGGCTAAAGAGGGGCAAATCATGGATGGGTCCGGTGGAAGATGTCGTCAGACAGGTCTGCAGTCTTACCAGTATCAACCCCGGCAAGGAATGGGTGCCGGTGCCTCCAGCTTTTAAGTGCACTTTCTCCTGCATTATCACACTCGACAGACGGTGCAGAGAGCAGAACCCTGCCGCTGTCAATGCAGAGGTCAACGAGCTCATCTATGAACACCCAGATAGCCCCGAAGTGCTCATCTATACAGATGGATCTGTTGTAAAGCAGCAGAGAAGTGCGTGGGCATTTACAGCCCGTTCAGCGGGCCGAACTGTTCAAGAATCCAGTGGTGCCCACTCTATGACCACGAGCAGCATGACGATGGAGGTGATGGCAGTTACACATGCTTTCATATGGCTGGAATCACAGCATTATACTAACGTGTGTGTACTAAGTGATTCAATGAGCATGATTCAGAACGTCGAAGCTGGATACTGTACGTAGTCGCTGCGGAAGTCTGTTGTCCGTAAAGTCACCTTCATCTTCGTCCCGGGACATGCGAGAATCGAGGGAAATGAACGAGCTGATAAACTGGTTGGCTCTGCACCCCCTGTAGATGGCCAGCCCATGGATCGTGCCAATGTTATTAACGCCCTCAAAGATATGGCGAGAACAAAGGACTTTGACGTCAGTGAATCCACATCGCTGTCCAGGATGAAAGACATGGGTGTAAGAATCGGCACAGCCAGACGCGAGAGGTACATCGGGAAAACAAGGCGCCTCGCCAACCAACACAGAACTGACACTATTACCCACCGGACGCTGATGCACCTATGGACATGTCCTGAGTGCAATGAAGATACCCCAACTGATAACTGAATGTTTAAAAAAAATACATCTTATTAATTAATTTATCCTTCCCTTTTAGACGAGTATTAACGTCATTTAGGTGGCTAGTTATATCGACCAGAAATGCAAAATCGCAAACCCACGCTTTGTCTTCAAATTCTGGGATACTTTTTGACTAGCTTGCAAAGAATTATTGTATTTCTTGTTGCAAATCAAACACTCTTTTCAACAATTTGGCACGGGTCTGCCATCTTACTTCTGCATAAAATGTAACGTCATTATAATCTGAGTCCACAGACTTTAGAAATTCTTGGAACTGACGGTGATTCAACCCGTTCGACTTAATGAAGATCACTAATTTGACGACCACTTTCATGACATGGTTCATTTTGAGGGCCTTTGAACATAAATTCTCCTGATGAATAATGTAATGAAATGTTTTTTAAAATTCGCATATCCTTTACAGGACATCGCTGTCAAGATCATCATCTTTCAGCTGATTGTTGATTTCTTGGCAAAATTACACTTAGTAGATTGCCATTGCTATCTGAGCGGCCGGCTCAGTTATCCCACAAGTCACCAACGCGGAGAAAACCGCTTCCAATTCTTGCGCTCTGCGTTATCCTGCGTGGATAAATGGGATTACGAAGAAAGACGTGTAACCTCTCGGTCAGAGAGACCGGCAATGAAAATTTAGCATAGAAGTATTACCGACTTTGAAGGCCTCATTTTCAATCAATTCTACTAAACCTTCGTGTTTCCCAACCACTGCTGGGCACAATCCATTGTTAAGCCCGATAAGTTGTTAAGTTGTAACGAAAAGCGATTCAATGTCGATGTAACTGCTTCTAACAAATCTCGTGACTTAGTAGTGTCCTTAAGTGGATACAGTGCCGCTAATTCTTCTGTCTTTTTAAAATGGATATCAACACCCCTGATAAAAATTGCCAGTTGGGCAGTATCTGTCATATCTGTGCTTTCATCCACTGCTAGAGCATAAAATCTTGGATGCTCGAATTTTCAAATTATCTTCTATATGTTTTCCAATGTCGTCCACACGCCTAGTAATAGTCTGACGAGACAGACTTAATTTTGAGAAATCCTTCTTCTTTTCTGGACACAGAATTTCAACGACGCTCTCCAAACATTCCTTCACCATCTGAATATGGCTTCGATTTTTTTTTTGCTAGTATCCTGGCTACTGCATAACTAGCTTTTACATAGCATGTTGACTCTGAACCCGCTCTAGGAAATATCCTTTGTTGTGCATAATTTTTTTTTTAAAGTCATTGACTTGGTCTTGTCGAAATTGGTCCTTTGTACATATAAAACGTATTTGCATAATTAGTATCGCAGTGCCGTTTGATGTTATACTATTTCAAGACAGAAACAGATTCGTTGCATATCAAGCATATGTGCTTTGCTTTAATTTCCACGAAAAAAAATTAGTTTATAGTCCACCTGTCTTGAAAACTTCTTAATTCTTCTGTGATTCTTCTCTTATTTGGTCCAATGTCTTTACTAGTTGACGCCATGTTTAGGTAATACCTCGAATATACATAATGAATATTGACATAATAAAAACCCACATCAAAATAGTATCAATAATCTATATTAATCATACCTTTCTCACTGATGTTCTCAGCCAGTATCCAACCAATATTATCTCTTCCTTCAACAACATCCACTCAGAGAAATATCAGGAACACAGAGTTCATACCTAATACCATAAATTCTTTTCACAAACTAAAACACTATGGTTCCTACAGTCTATAGTCCATAATATTCCCTTTACGAATGTTCATGTTCAAGTCACTTGAGTAGAACTAGCCAGGTTAATAAGTTCCCAAGGTGCACATATTCATTCGGCTAAATGTTCCGGAATTGGGAGTATCCAGTGCAACATTCCTCAAGCGGTGAAATATCCCTGATAATAAATTTCCTCAGAAGTAATAAATATCCACAGGGCAGATAAACTTCAGGAGTTATAAATGTCCATCGTTCAGATAAAGTTCAGACTTTATAAATATCCACTGGTAAACTTGAAAAGTTATATATATATCCATAGGACAGATAAGCTTCAGGAATTATACATATCCATAGGGCAGATAAACTTCAAGAGTTCTAAATATCCATAATGATGCTAGTCAAGGATGGAAATTATCTATAAATGATAAACAACGGGCAGATATCTATGTTAATAAGTTTCAGGCGGTGAAAAATATCCACGATGATACCGTTCAGGTTTTAAAAATGTCCTCATGGATAAATTTCAGGTTTTGAAATTGTCCTGATGGAATAAATCCAAGTTTTGTAAATGTCCATCTGGATAACTGCCAGGTTTTGACAATGTTCATAACCCCTCTCCTGACCTTAACAACTAGCCATGAAGGTAGGACTTAGCCAGTGCATTTACTTGAGGAGTAGGTACATTGGCGTTGGCCAGGCCATCCTCTTATATATATATATATATATATATATATATATATATATATATATATATATATATATATATATATATATATATATATATTGATCAGTCACTCAACTGAGTTCTATAATGTTGAGGTTGCCTTAAACTTGGAGAGCAAATAATATTAAGGAAACTCGGCTCTAACATCAATATGAATCCTTTTCATTCTGTGCCGATGAATCAGCCACTCCAAATGAGAACTAGAGCATTTGTACTATGCTTCCGGTTCGACCAAGGTCAGTCCACCATCCTGGAGTCCAAAGAACCCCACTGTATCTAATACGGAAAATACAGCTGGTCGCTAGAAAAGCATTTATCAGACTCCTTACAGTTCTCAATTTCACCTCTTAAAAACTTCTCAATTTAATCCACCCACACCATTTGTTTTTAATTTACCTATCCTGGGCACACTTTTGGCACAGAACACGACACAGCTTGATGTGGATGGTGTCGCGGACAGGGCCGGGCTGGAGAAAGAGAGAGAGAGAGGGGGGGGGGGCAATAGTGTTGCCATCTCCCGTCTTCTTGTCACCAACCAGACGGTCGCACGTGTTCATATGTCGTGTGGACGCAGTTTCAAACTCCTGTCAACTTGAAACGCCCCTGCGGGTTAAGTGTTATGGTTAGAAAATTGGGCTTGGCCTCGAATTAACATTGTGACCTCTGAATACACAGTTTAATAGGGAATCCAAATGTCGTTGATAGGCAGACAATATTGGAAATATGTCACAACGACTCATGATGTAATGTTCCTTTGGTGATATGTCTGTCTGTCTGTCTGTCTGTCTGTCTGTCTGTC
>JACEFZ010023994.1:0-17500 GCA_014155875.1 Cepaea nemoralis | reverse complement strand
GACTTGACTAATATTGACGATGTGAGAAAAACGGCTGTGATTGATGCCGAATTCAATCGTCTTAACATTGATATTGCTGGCCTGCAGGAGACTCGCCCTCGCTGAGGAAGGGTCACTCAGGGAAAACAATTACACCTTTTTTTGGAAGGGTAGAGGGCAGGCAGAAAAAAGGCAACACGGTGTGGGCTTTGCAGTGAAGAATTCGCTACTGGGAATGATTGAAATTCCAGCAGGAGGAAATGAAAGACTATTATCCCTGCGCTTGACAACCTCTTGTGGGTTTGCCACCATTATTACTGCATATGCACCGACACTCGATTCCTCTGATGATGTGAAGGATTCGTTCTATGAGGAGTTAGACTCCGTGATCAAGGCAGTTCCAAAATCTGACTACATTTATATGCTCGGTGATTTCAATGCTCGTGTGGGCAAGGACTCGAGTTCATGGCCAGTGTGCCTTGGAAAATACAACATCGGTCGCATGAATGAAAATGGGCAAAGGCTGCTGGAGCATTGCACCAGTAATGACCTATGTATTACAAACTCCTTTTTTAAAACAAAAGAGATGCATAAGGTCACGTGGAAACATCCAAGATCCGGCCATTGGCACCAGCTGGACTTCATCATCACACGGAGACAACATCTGAACCATATATCATTGACTCGAAGTTACCACAGTGCTGACTGTGATACGGATCATTCTTTGGTTGTTGCAAGGGTTAGACTGAGACCAAAGAGAATCTACACAGCTAAACACAAATCTAGCCCCAGGATTAATATTATTAACACTCACGATCCTGAAAAGTGCTTTCAGTTTCAACAGCAACTTGAAGACGCTTTCACTGATACACCAGAAAATTGTACAGTAAATGAAAAGTGGGGTCAAATTAAGGAAACTCTTTATAAAACTGCTGTAGGGGTTTACGGCACTGTGGATCATAAGAGGCAGGACTGGTTTGCGGCAAACAGCGAGACTCTGCAGCCCTTGATTGATAAGAAGAAGAAAGCTCTCTTAAGAAACAAGGAAAGACCAACGCGTAACACTCTGAGTGAACTAAGGCAAGCTAGGAAGGATGTGCAAAAGGCTGCCAGGCAGTGTGCAAATGATTATTGGATCAAGTTATGTGAGTCCATTCAAATCGCAAGTGATAAGGGAAACATAAGAAGCATGTATGAAGGAATAAAGAAAGCCTGTGGTCCAGTGATCAAAAGAAGTGCACCATTGAAAACCTTGACTGGAGAAATCATCACTGACAAGAAACAGCAGATGGACAGATGAGTAGAGCACTATTTGGAGCTTTACTCAAGTGAGACCAAACTAGCGGATGATGCCCTCAACGCCATAGAGGCTCTACCAACTCTTGACCACCTGGACACACTTCCCACCATAACAGAAGTTAAGTGTGCTATAAATGAACTTGCATCTGGCAAGGCTCCAGATAAATATGGGATTCCATTAGAGGTTATAAGGAGTGGGCAAGACACACTCACTCTACAGATCCACCAGCTAATAGAGCTATGCTGGCGAGAAGGACAAGTCCCACAGGATTTCAAAGATTCAAGCATAACACTGTACAAGAACAAGGGCGATCGGAGCGACTGCAACAACTATAGGGGTATCTCACTTCTGTGTATTGTTGGAAAAGTATTTGCCAGAATTGTTCTGCGCAGACTTCAAGTCCTAGGAGATCAAGTCTACCCCGAATCACAGTGTGGCTTTCGACAGAATCGGTCTACCATCGATATGATATTCTCATTGCGACAAATGCAAGAAAAATGCCGTGAACAGAATCAACCACTGTTTATTGCCTTCATCGACCTCACAAAGGCATTTGATTTGGTCAGTCGTGAGGGTCTATTCAAGGCACTAAAGAAGATTGGCTGCCCACCAACTCTTCTGTCCATTGTGGAATCGTTCCACACAGGCATGAAGGGTATAATCAAGTTTGATGGTGCAACTTCTGAAGAATTTGAAATCAAGAGTGGAGTTAAGCAAGGTTGTGTACTAGCTCCCACCCTCTTTGGAATATACTTTTCACTTCTACTGAAATATGCCTTTCGTGATCAGGATGGTGGTATATACATTCACTCACGCTCAGATGGCGGCCTTTACAATGCTCAAAGATTGAAGGCCAAGATCAAAATTAGGAGGGTACTGATCATAGAGTTGCTTTTTGCAGATGATGCTGCAGTTCCGACCCACTCTGAGGAAGAATTGCAATGTCTACTATCTGCATTCTCCAATGCTTGTTCTGAATTTGGTTTAACAATTAGCAAAAAGAAGACACAGATTATGTCACAAGGTGCACATGGGGTACCATCAATCTTTATTGACGACGCCGAACTAGAGATGGTAGACCATTTTACATATCTAGGATCAGTGGTAAATAGCAAATTATCCCTAGATCAGGAAATCAACATCCGGATTGGTAAGGCAGCAACAACAATGAACAGGTTAAGCAAAAAGAGTCTGGGAGAACAGGAAGCTTACTGCAAAACAAAAGTCCTTGTCTATCAAGCCTGTGTCCTTAGTACTCTTCTTTATGGCAGTGAAACCTGGACAACTTACTCACACCAAGAGAAACAGTTTAAACAGCTTTCATATGCGGTGTCTGCGAAGAATTCTTGGTATTAAGTGGCAAGACAAAATCACAAATACTGAAGTATTGGAAAGATCAGGTTGTGTGACAGTTTATTCCATGCTCAGTCTTCGTAGACTTAGATGGATAGGACATCTTAGGAGGATGGATGATGGTAGAATACCAAAGGACATCTTTTTTGGTGAATAACAGATGGGTAAGAGATCTCAGGGTCGGCCTCTACTACGATACAAAGATGTGTGTAAGCGGGGCATGATTGATACAGGCATTGATAATGCACATGGGGAGCAAGTCGCCGCTGAACGTGTTGCATGGAGGGCAAACATCAGAAATGTAATAAAGACAAAGGAGAAAATTATTGCAGATAAGTCACACACTGAGCGTTTGAGACGTAAGATGGTGCATGATGGTGGAAATGACCACGTTTTCACATGCACCCACTGTGAACGGACATTTACAGCTCAAATTGGCCTTATCAGTCACATGCGCTACCGTCATAGGTGAAAATTATTAGACCCTCACGACTGACCAAATCAAATGCCTTTGTGAGGTCGATGAAGGCAACAAACAGTGGTTGATTCTGTTCACGGCAATTTTCTTGCATTTGTCGTAATGAGAATATCATATCGATGGTAGACCGGTTCTGTCGAAAGCCACACTGTGATTCGGGGTAGACTTGATCTCCTAGGACTTGGAGTCTGCGCAGAACGATTCTGGCAAATACTTTTCCAACAATACACAGAAGTGAGATACCCCTACAGTTGTTGCAGTCGCTCCGATCGCCCTTGTTCTTGTACAGTGTTATGATGCTTGAATCTTTGAAATCCTGTGGGACTTGTCCTTCTCGCCAGCATAGCTCTATTAGCTGGTGGATCTGTAGAGTGAGTGTGTCTTGCCCACTACTTAAAACCTCTATTGGAATCCCATCCTTACCTGGAGCCTTGCCAGATGCAAGTTCACTTATAGTACACTTAACTTCTGTTATGGTGGGAAGTGTGTCCAGGTGGTCAAGAGTTGGTAGAGGCTCTATGGCGTCGAGGCCATCATCCGCTGGTTTGGTCTCACTTGAGTAAAGCTCCAAATAGTGCTCTACCCATCTGTCCATCTGCTGTTTCTTGTCAGTGATGATTTCTCCAGTCAAGGTTTTCAATGGTGCACTTCTTTTGATCACTGGACCACAGGCTTTCTTTATTCCTTCATACATGCTTCTTATGTTTCCCTTATCACTTGCGATTTGAATGGACTCACATAACTTGATCCAATAGTCATTTGCACACTGCCTGGCAGCCTTTTGCACATCCTTCCTAGCGTGCCTTAGTTCACTCAGAGTGTTACGCGTTGGTCTTTCCTTGTTTCTTAAGAGAGCTTTCTTCTTCTTATCAATCAAGGGCTGCAGAGTCTCGCTGTTTGCCGCAAACCAGTCCTGCATCTTATGATCCACAGTGCCGTAAACCCCTACAGCAGTTTTATAAAGAGTTTCCTTAATTTGACCCCACTTTTCATTTACTGTACAATTTTCTGGTGTATCAGTGAAAGCGTCTTCAAGTTGCTGTTGAAACTGAAAGCATTTTTCAGGATCGTGAGTGTTAATAATATTAATCCTGGGGCTAGATTTGTGTTTAGCTGTGTAGATTTTCTTTGGTCTCAGTCTAACCCTTGCAACAACCAAAGAATGGTCCGTATCACAGTCAGCACTGTGGTAACTTCGAGTCAATGATATATGGTTCAGATGTTGTCTCCATGTGATGATGAAGTCCAGCTGGTGCCAATGGCCGGATCTTGGATGTTTCCATGTGACCATATGCATCTCTTTTGTTTTAAAAAATGAGTTTGTAATACATAGGTCTCTCACAGACTCACATTTATAGAACATGAGTCTAAGGGCTACAACTCCCGCCCAAGGGAAAGAAGTCAGTCACTCGAAGGCCAGAGTAATCTAGAGCCTTCTCGAAGGACTGGTCATTGAGTCCACTGTCCCGTGGACACTGATGTGGCCCGCCTATTGCGGGGTCCACGAGGAACTCGGACAGAGTTGCCACCCGTGTCGGATTGGGACACGTGTGGACCGTCAGAGGACAGACGGACCATCAGAGAGGCAACAGGGCCTGCCTTAGAGGGACTCAATAGATCAATAGATTAATAGATTAAACCCATGTGTATTTGGGGTTTATAGACTTATGCTAGATAGTTTGCTAGGATGTTTGTGATAACTATGTGTGATGATGTTAAATCTCTGTGATATGCAATACAGCGCGGGACTGTTAACCCACTGCGCCAATGCACTGTATAGTGAACTACAATAAATGTTGAATATTATATTTAACGGAGTTATTGTTGCCTGTGTGAACCCGAGCTCAGATACCTAGACATGAGCAAGACGATGACAGGCTTTTTGGGGGCTTATTCTCCGGTTTTGGCATAAGCTTTAACTTTACACGGCTATATATTGCCAAGTAAAACATCAAATTAATAATATCAAATTGATTTCTGTATATTGATTTTTGTATAACAAATTGATAACTGTAAAAGTTTAACTTATTGGCAGCTATCTAGCGATAAAATAGTATTAATATGAGTCCCTCTGCAGTGAGTCTCTCATTGATGTGAATAATAGAAACTATTTTTGACATGACTGTGACATTTTTTGACTGTTAATAATGTTTTCTCATTCTACGAGCAGATTGTTCCGCGAGTTGTGTGGTGTGTAACCTATGTAAACTATCCAACAGTGGCGAGAGTACAAGACAACATCCTCAAATTCTGGGATTAAAAGCTAAGTTTCATATCATGCCCATTGCAACCCGAAGCGGTACTTCTCACCATCCATCCATGTATCATGTTGCTTTGCATTGATTTGTTTGCATATTCATGACCTTATAACCAACATAACCTTGCATTTGGATTTGCACATGTAATAATTAAGGGAAATAATTAAATTTTCTACTCCCCAACATTTTTCTAAGGGATTTAACTTCATTAAAAGTACCAACAAGTAAAATACAAGATGTCTACCTTAGATAAATGTATAGAGCAAGGTATCAAATTAGGTTATAAAGAAGAGAAACTGTCAGAATGGGCACAGAAAACGCACGCAGAAAACATTGCCCGTGAAGAAAGAGCGATAGAACGAGAAGAAAGACAAAGGCAAGTGCAGGCAGAAGAAAAGAAAATGCAAATGCAAATTGAGGCCGAAGAAAAGAAAATGCAAATTGCGGTAGAAGAAAAAAAGATGCAGATTGAGGCAGAAGAAAGGAAAATACAATTACAGGCTCAAGAGAAACAAATGGAGCTTGAGGCGGCGGCCAAACAAGCCCAGTTGAATGCCGATACACAAATAAAACTAAAACAGATGGAAATTGATTCCACTGTAGAAATATCTGTGAATAAACTAAGAAGCAAAGAGGAGGAACAAAAATATAACAAGTATAAAGGCCTCGTGAAGGCATTCTGCTCAGGTGATTCCATTAGTGCATACTTGGAAAATTTTGAGTGTCTAATGTCCTACCATAAGATCATAAAATCAGATTGGGCATTTATTTTAATGAGAAACTTAGCTCTGGAACTATTAAAAGTAATAGAGACAGTGCCACAGGAAATGCGAAAAGATTATGACTATTTAAAGCAGCGCATTCTCCAACATTTCTCATTAGATACTGCAGGTTACCAACAACAGTTTGCTAAATTATCCCCACAACCAAATCAAACCTTTATAGATTATGTCAGTACAGTACAAGATGTATGTACAAAGTGGATTAACTCGGCGAAAACTAACAACAGCCATGACAAACTTAAAGAACTTATTATTATTGATAAGATAGTGAGTACAATCCCTACACCTTTTGCTAAATTTTTGAAACGAATGGATTATAAAAGTATTCAGGAAATCGAGTCCAAGGGGAAAGCATTATTTTACAGCAAACAGAGACATTTTTCATTTAAACTTAAGTCAAAACGATACAGCAGCAGCAGTAGTAAACACCAGATACTCGAAACCAACAGAAAGTAAGTTCAAACCACGCTCAAATGTCAGTAAGCCAGTTAAATTCCAATATTGTAGTTTGACTCACGACCAATACGCGATGTGCGATAAATCGCCAAACTACCCACACCACCTCAAAATGATGGTAGAGAAGCAGAAGACTAAGCGCAATGCTTACCAGAGAGCGGTCAAATGTTTTTTTTTGCAGTAGCTTCGGGCACTATAGTCGCTTCTGTGAAGGCCGAAAGTTATTGAAACAGGCCAATGCTGCACTAGTGGAAACGTCATCAGACGAAGAGATTGAGTCACTGAATGAATGTGACAATCAAAACGAAAATGTAAGTGAGCTTGGAAATGCTGTACAAATTATTGACACCATTACAGACAGTAAGTGTAACACCTGTACGAAGTTCCAACTTGACACAACATTACTATGTGGCCACACTATTCCTATTTCGAATGAAACAGCCAACGCTGCCTTGTCATCTACAGGCAAACTAGTTTTTTCAACAGGGTTTTTAAATAACAAAAAGTGCACATTAATTCGGGATTCCGGCGCAACGCTCTGTGGGATTAAGAAAACATTAATAAACAAGAAAGACTATACAGACAAACACGTTACTTGTCGCACATTCTCAGGCACTATAGAGAAATACCCCCTTGCTCTTGCCGAAATTCGAACACCGTTCATAACAGGACGAGTTTTGTGCGCTGTCCTAGAAAATCCTGTCGCTGATATTATACTTGGGAACCTGCCCAACATACGACCGTGCTCTGAAAAGGGAATCAGAGATTGGGAGCAGAGAAACGGTATCCACCACCCAAACAGCGATTCTAAAGAGAAACACCATTCATGCTTGTCTCAATCTGCCAAAAGACCAAGGGAGACAACCAATGAAGTAATTCAGAAAGAATTCACCGAGGTGTACAATGCAGGGGCGGTCGAATCTGTCAGTGATACGACCAAATTAAAACCTCGAATTGAGGATGCTACCGATCTACCAAGTACCAAGCCTGTAGATGTGCAACAACACACACAACACACAAATGCAATAACACGACAGACAACCCACAAAACCAACACCGACCAACTGCAGGAGTCACTAGAAATTCTTTCACCAAACACTACCAACACGAACTTTGGAGATGAACAGAAAGCAGATCCTACACTTTCACCATATTTTAAGTTAGTAGGACTTAAACCAAAATTAACCAAGAACGCATCGTGGACATTTAGGCTACAGAACAATGTATTAACTAGATTGTACACAACAAATCAGACCACGATACAGCAAGTAGTGTTACCACAAGCACATAGAGACAAAGTACTAAGGATAGCCCATGACTCACCTTTCGGAGGTCATATGGGGTATGAAAAAACTAGGGCTAGGGTCCTGACCCATTTTATTGGCAAAAATTTTGCCAAGACATTAAAACCTTTTTGTAGATCATGTGATATATGTCAGAAACTGGTGAAATAGGGGAAAAACCCTACGGCAGAAATCCAATCAACTACAACTGCCTCGAGGCCATTCCAAATCGTGGCAGTTGACCTAGTAGGTCCGCTGAATCACATTTCAAGTAAAGGAAATAGATATATTTTCACTCTTATTGATATATGTACGAGGTGGCCAGAAATGCTTCCATTAAAATCTGTCTCCTCTAAGGATGTGACGGACATATTATTAAATATTTTCTCCCGTTTTGGCTTTCCGGAGAAAATAATTTCTGATAGAGGAACCCAGTTCATATCGAATGCCACCCAATCGGTAACTAAGTTACTAGGCATCAAGCAATGTTTCACCAGTCCCTATCGACCGGCCGCAAATGGTATCTGCGAGAAACTAAACGGGGACCTGAAACATATGCTATCTAAAGTGACAGCTGAAAATCCAGCCGATTGGGATATACTTCTCCCAACGGTGCTGTTCGCATATAGAGAAGTCCCGCAATCAAGCACAGGGTTCTCTCCCTTCGAATTGATGTATGGAGCGAACCCAAGAGGACCTCTCACTATTTACAAAGATATCATATCACAACCTGTAAATATCCAACTACCCATTTCTACCTATGATTTAGTCACTGACACCAGAGACAAAATCATACGTTCCTGTATACTGGCCAGAACATCACTACAGGAGAAAGGTTTTAGGTACAGGCAGTACGCTAACAGAGGTGCAAAAACAATTGTATTAAATCCAGGTCAGGATATTTTACTACTGCTACCTGACAAAAGAGATGTGCTATCAACCTCTTGGCAGGGACCTTTTAAAATTATTAGAAGAATTTCGGAAGTGGATTACGAAATTTCTTTAAATGGAAAGTTGAAAATATTCCATGTAAATATGTTGAAACCATACTATGCTAAACATGACACGGACACGAGTGAGCAGACGCAGCGAACTGATGACAAAAACGAAACGACAAGTACCCAACTGAATGACACCTCGACAAATGAAGCATCGTTAACGACGCACTCTTACGACGACAAAAACGACGAAGACATATGGACATTACCGACAATATGTGACATCGACAACAACGACCAATTTGACGACATACTGACAATGATTAATCTCGACAACGACGACAGTGACATTGAGGACAATTTACAAACAGTAGCATCTGTGATAAATCAGACAGACGTAGACAATACTGAAATCCCAGTACCGATTATGACTGATGACGGTAGTATAAATGACATACAAATCTCTGACACTTTGACACAACAACAGCGACAAGACATTTTGACTCTCCTTGACGAGTATAAATCTATCTTTTCTAACAAACCTGGACGCACTGACAAGATAACACATTCAATTGTGCTGACAGATCTGACACCGGTCAAATGTAGACCATATTCTATTCCTCTCCATTACAGAGACAATTTAGACAAAGAAATTTTAGATTTAGAGAAAAATGGAATAATTCAAAAATCTATGTCTCAATATTCTTCACCGATTGTCCTGGTGAAAAAGAAGGACCAGACAATCAGTTTGTGCATCGACTATAGAGTATTAAATACAAGAACCACAACGGATGTAGAGCCAATGAACAGTTGTGAAGATCTCATCTTAAATATGTCTCAATCATCCTTATTTTCTAAGACTGATTTAGCGAAAGGTTATTGGCAAGTGCCACTACACCCTGCTTCTAGACATATAATAGCATTCGCAACACCCCTCGGTTTGTACGAATGGCTATATCTTCCATTTGGTCTCAAGAACGCGCCCACCACATTTGTTAGATTAACTAGATTACTATTACACGGAATTAAAGATGTTCAAGCTTATATTGATGATATATGCATCCATTCTTCTAATATGACTTCTCACTTACTTACACTCAAACAAGTCTTCAACCAAATCTTTCTTTTTGGACTTACTATCAAACCTTCCAAGGTTGAAATAGGCTATAAACAAATATACTTCCTTGGTCATAGAATTTCTGAAGGCAAATTGTTGACAGATGATAAAATTGTTTCCAAGATCTTAATCTAGAAGTGCCTACCACAAAGAAACAAATTAGAAGTTTACTAGGTCTTATCAACTATTATTCTAAATTTATACCAAATTGGGCAGAACTTACTTCAATCTTTTCTGATATGTTAACTAAAGATCATCCATCAAAAATCTGTAAAAGTACTCGCTTAGAGGATGCAATAAGCAGATTGAAACGTATTTTTTCTAATCCACCAGTCTTACGATTACCCAACTTATTTTAAAACCCTTCCAAACAAAATTACTTAAAAAACCCCCCCCAAAAAAACCCCGTTAAAAAATTTTCCCCAAAATTCCCAAAAAATTTTAACTAAAAACCCCAAAACCTTTCTTTGGTCCCCCTTTTTTTTCCCTTCTCTTCCCTTTTTTTTTTCTTTTTCCTCCCCCCCTTTTTTTTTTTTTTTTTTTTCCCCCCCCTTTCCCCTTTAAAGTTCTTTTTTTATATCGTTGGGGGGAAACCCTTTTTGGGGTTAAAACCCACACGCCTGGGGGTTTGGACATTTTAAACTCCTTTTACCAGAAGTTACGGTGCTTGGGGTTTTAAAAAATTTCCTTTTGGGGCAAGGTTCGGGAACCAGTTATTGCAAGGGGGAAAACAAGCGTTTTGGTTTTAAGCCTTTTCTTTGTCCCCTTTTTAAGGGGTTTAATTTAAAAAACATTTTTCTTTTTGGGGGGGAAAAAATTAATTCCAATTTTATCAATTTTTTGGCCCAGAACCCCTTTCAGTGGTTTGTTTTGGAAAATTAGGAAGTTTTTAATTTGAAATTGGAATCCAGGGGAAAGCCATTTTTCCGTCAGTTTTGTGATAATTGTTCACAGACTCACATTTATAACATGAGTCAAGGGCTACAACTCCCCCCCAAAGGGGAAAGAAGTCAGTCACTCGAAGGCCAGAGTAATCTAGAGCCTTCTCGAAGGACTGGTCATTGAGTCCACTGTCCCGTGGACACTGATGTGGCCCGCCTATTGCGGGGTCCACGAGGAACTCGGACAGAGTTCCACCCGTGTGGATTGGGACACGTGTGGACCGTAGAGGACAGACGGACCATCAGAGAGGCAACAGGGCCTGCCTTAGAGGGACTCAAAATTAAAAGATTAAACCCATGTTTTTTGGGGTTATAGACATATGCTAGATAGTTGTTTAGAATGTTTGTGATAACTATGTGTGATGATGTTAAATCTCTGTGATATGAATCAGCGCGGGCTTTTTAAACCCCACTGCGCCAAGCACTGTATAGTGAACTACAATAAATGTTATATTTATTTAACGGAGTTATTGTTGCCTGTGTGAACCCGAGCTCAGATACCTAGACATGAGCAAGACGATGACAGGTTTTTTGGGGGCATCCCCGGTTTTGGCATAAGCTTAATTTTACACGGCTATTTATTGCCAAGTAAAACATAAAATATTTATTTTTGTTATTAAAAAAAACAAATTGATAACTGTAAATTTTAAAAATATTTGCCTATCTAGCGATAAATAGTATTAATATGAGTCCCTCTGCAGTGAGTCTCTCATTGATGTGAATATAAAACTATTTTGACATGACTGTGACATTTTTTGACTGTTATAATGTTTTCTCATCTACGAGCAGATTGTTCCCAAATGGGGTGGTGAACCTATGTAACTTCCAACAGTGGCGAGAGTACAAGACAACATCCGCAATTCGGGGAAATAAAGTAATTTCATATCATGCCCATTGCAACCTAAGCGGTATTTCTCACCATCCATCATGAAACTTTTTTTCTTTCCATTTTTGTTGTATATCATGACCTTAACCAACATAACCTTGCATTTGATTTGCACATGTAATAATAAGGGAGATAACTAAATTTTCTACTCCCCAACTTTTTTCTAAGGGTTTTAACTTCATTAAAATACCAACAAGTAAAAACAAGATGTCTACTTTAGATAAATGTATTGAGCAAGGTATCAAATTAGGTTATAAAGAAGAGAAACTGTCAGAATGGGCACAGAAACGCACGCAGAAAACATTGCCCGTGAAGAAAGAGCGATAGAACAGAAGAAAAAACAAAGGAAAATGAGGCAGAAGAAAAGAAAATGCAAATGCAAATTGAGCAGAAGAAAAGAAAGAAAGAAAAAAAAAAACAATTGAGGCAGAAGAAAGGAAATCATTCAGCTCAAGAGAAACAAATGGAGCTTGAGGCGGCGGCCAAACACCCCAAATTGAATGCCGATACACAAATAAAACTAAACAGATGGAGTTTGATCCACTGTAGAAATATCTGTGAATAAACTAAGAAGCAAAGAGGAGGAACAAAAATATAACAAGTAAAAAGGGCCTCGTGAAGGCATTCTGCTCAGGGATTCCATCAGTGCATCCCTGGAAAATTTTGAGTGTCTAATGTCCTACCATAAGATCAAAAAATCAGTTTGGGCATTTATTTTAATGAGAAACTTAGCTCGGGAAACCCTTTAAAAGTAATAGAGACAGTGCCACAGGAAATGCGAAAAGATTATGACTATTTAAACAGCGCATTCTCCAACATTTCTCATTAGATACTGCAGGTTACCAACAACAGTTGCCAAATTATCCCCAAAACCCAAAACCAAACCTTTATAGATAGCCCTTACAGTACAAGATGTGTGTAAAAAGTGGATTAACTCGGCTAAAACTAACAACAGCCATGACAAATTTAAAAGAACTTATTATTATTGAAAGATAGTGAGTACAATCCCTACACCTTTTGCTAAGTTTTGAAACAAATGGACTGTAAAAGTATTCAGGAAATCGAGTCCAAGGGGAATGCATTTTTTACAGCAAACAGAGACATTTTTCATTTAAACTTAAGTCAAAACGATACAGCAGCAGCAGTAGTAAACACAGATACTCGAAACCAACAGAAAGTAAGTTTAAACCACGCTCAAATGTCAGTAAGCCAGTTAAATGCCAATATTGTAGTTTGACTCACGAAAATACGCGATGTGCGATAAATCGCCAACTACCACACCACCTCAAAATGATGTGGAGAAGCAGAAGAAAAAACGAAATGCTTCCCAGAGAGCGGTCAAATTTTTTTTTTTTGAAATAGTTTTGGGCACTATAGTCGCTTTTGTGAAGGCCGAAAGATATTAAAACAGGCCAATGCTGCATTAGTGAAACGTCATCAGACGAAAATTGAAACTATGATTGGACAAAAAAGAAAATGAGTGAGCTTGGAAATGCTGTCAAATTATTGACACCATTACAGACAGTAATGTAACACCTGTACGAAGTTCCAACTTGACACAACATTATTGTGGCACACTATCCCCATTTCGAATGAAACAGCCAACGCTGCCCTTTTCATCTACAGGCAAGCTAGTTTTTCAAAGGGTTTGTAAATAACAAAAAGTGCCATTTAAATTTGGGATTCCGGCGCAACGCTCTGTGGGATTAAGAAAACATTAAAAAGAAAAGACTATACAGACAAACACGTGACTTGTCGCACATTCTCAGGCACTATAGAGAAATACCCCCCTTTCTCTTGCCCAAATTCGAACACCGTTCATATCAGGACGAGTTTGTGCGCTGTCCTAGAAAATCCTGTCGCTGATATTATACTTGGGAACCTGCCCAAATACGACCTGCTCTGAAAAGGAAATCAGAGATTGGGGGAAGAAACGGTATCCACCACCCAAACAGCGATTCTAAAAAGAAAAACATTTTTCAATCTGAAAAGAAAGGGGCAAAATGAAGTAATTCAGAAAGAATTCACCGAGGTGTACAATGCAGGGGCGGTCGAATCTGTAAATGATACGACCAAATTAAAACCTCGAATTTAGGATGCTACCGATCTACCAAGTACCAAGCCTGTAGATGTGCCCCCCAAAAACACACAATGCAATAACACGACAGACAACCCATAAAACCAACACCGACCAACTGCAGGAGTCACTAGAAATTTATCACCAAACACTACCAACACGAATTTGGAGATGAACAGAAAGCAGATCCTACACTTTCACCATATTTTTAAATTAGTAGGACTTAAACCAAAATTAACAAGAACGCATCGTGGACATTTAGGCTACAGAACAATGTATTAACTAGATATACACAACAAATCAGACCACGATACAGCAAGTAGTGTTACCACAAGCACATAGAGAAAAGTACTAAAGTAGCCCATGACTCACCTTTCGGAGGTCATATGGGGGACGAAAAAAAAGGGCTAGGGTCCTGACCCATTTTATTGGCCAAAAATTTTTCCAAGAATAAAAAACCCTTTTTTAGATCATGTGAATATGTCAGAAACTGGTGAAAAAAGGGGGGAAAAACCCCACGGCAGAAGTCCAATCAACTACAACTGCCTCGAGGCCATTCCAAATCGTGGCAGTTGACCTAGTAGGTCCGTTGAATCACATTTCAAGTAAAGGGAATAGATATATTTTCACTCTTATTGATGTATGTACGAGATGGCCAGAAATGCTTCCATTAAAATCTGTCTCCTCTAAGGATGTGACGGACATATATTAAATATTTTCTCCCGTTTTGGGTTCCCCGGGGAAAATAATTTTTGATAGAGGAAACCCCGTTCATATCGAATGCCACTCAATCGGTAACTAAGTTACTAGGCATCAAGCAATGTTTCACCAGTCCCTATCGACCGGGCCCCAAATGGTATCTGCGAGAAACTAAACGGGGGCCTGAAAAATATGCTATCTAAAGTGACAGCTGAAAATCCAGCCGATTGGGATATACTTCTCCCAACGGTGCTGTTCGCATATAGAGAAGTCCCCAATCAAGCACAGGGTTCTCTCCCCTTTGAATTGATGTATGGAGCGAACCCAAGAGGACCTCTCACTATTTACAAAGATATCATATCACAAACCCGTAAATATCCCAAATACCCCTTCTACCTATGATTTAGTCATGACACCAGAGACAAAAACATACGTTCCTGTATACTGGCCAGAACATCACTACAGGAGAAAGGTTTTAGGTACAGGCAGTACGCCAACAGAGGTGCAAAACAATTGTATTAAATCCAGGTCAGGATATTTTACTACTGCTACCTGACAAGAGAGATTTCTATCAACCTCTTGGCAGGGACCTTTTAAAATTATTAAAAAATTTCGGAAGTTGATTACGAAATTTCTTTGAATGGAAAGTTGAAAATATTTCCCTGTAAATATGTTGAAACCATACTATGCTAGACAGGGCACGACACGAGTGAGCAGACGCAACGAACTGATGACAAAAAAGAAAGACAATTACCCAACTGAATGACACCTCGACAAATGAAGCATCGTTAACGACGCACTCTTAGACGACAAAAAAGACGAAGACATATGGACATTACCACAATTTATCCCGACGACCGACGACAATTTAAAAAATTTGAAAACAATTTACAAACAGTAGCATCTGTGATAAATCAGACAGAGTAGACAATACTGAAAACCCAGTACCGATTATGACTGACGACGGTAGTATAAAGACATACAAATCTCTGACACTTTGACACAACACAGCGACAAAACATTTGACTCTCCTTGACGAGTATAAATCTATCTTTTCTAACAAACCTGGACCACTGACAAGATAACACATTCAATTGTGCTGACAGATCTGACACCGGTCAAATGTAGACCATATTCTATTCCTCTCCTTTCAGAGCAAATTTAGACAAAGAAATTTTGGATTTAGAGAAAAAAGAATAATTCAAAATTATGTCTCAATATTCTTCACCGATTGTCCTGGTGAAAAAAAGGACCAGACAATCCGTTTGTGCATCGACTATAGAGTATTAAATACAAGAACCACAACGGATGCAGAGCCAATGAACAGTTGTGAAGATCTCATTTTTTAAAAATGTCTCAATCATCCTTATTTTCAAGATGATTTTGCGAAAGGTTTTTGGCAAGTGCCACTACACCCTGCTTCTAGACATATAACAGCATTCGCAACACCCTCGGGTTTTTACGAATGGCATATCTTCCATTTGGTCTCAAGAACGCCCCCGCCACATTTGTTAGATTAACTAGATTCTATTCACGGAAATTAAAAAAAGTCCAAGCTTATATTGGATATATGCATCCATTCTTCTAATATGCTTCTCACTTCTTACACTCAAACAAGTCTTCAACCAAATCTTCTTTTTGGACTTACTATCAAACCTTCCAAGGTTGAAATAGGCTATAAACAAATAGACTTCCTTGGTCATAGAATTTCTGAAGGCAAATTGTTGACAGATGATAAAATTGTGTCGAAGATTCTCAATCTAGAAGTGCCTACCACAAAGAAACAAATTAGAAGTTTACTAGGTCTTATTAACTATTATTCTAAATTTATACCAAATTGGGCAGAACTTACTTCAGTCTTTTCTAATATGTTAACTAAAGATCATCCATCAAAAATTTGTAAAAGTACTCGCTTAGAGGATGCAATAAGCAGATTGAAACGTATTTTTTCTAATCCACCAGTCTTACGATTACCAACATAAATTTACCCTTTATTTTGACCACAGATTCGAGTGCTATCGCAATAGGAGGATGTTTAATGCAAGAAGTGGATGGAGTGAGACACCCAATTCTCTACGTAAGCCGGAAGCTAAAGAAGGCAGAGACCCGGTATTCTACGGTGGAATTGGAGGCATTAAGTCTATTATTTTGTGTGTTAAGATTATCTAAGTTCCTCTTAGGTAGCCACTTTGTTGTACTCACTGACAATTCGCCATTGTTGGTCCTTAAGCAAGGTGTCCCGAAAAACCATCGTACAAAGATGGTGTCTTCTTCTTCAAGATTTCGACTTCGAAATCCGCCATATCAGAGGCACTGACAACATTATTGCTGACCTATTATCACGGCAAACGAATGCGCCAGTAGAATAACATTTAGCACATCGACCATTCGCCATACTAGAAACTGTGATATTTTTAGTCTGTGTCATATAACAGTGTAACTCTACACCTGCTAGAGAACTCCCAGTGAATAGTAATAACACCTCAGTAAATAAGTTACTTATGACACCCACGAACATGAACTTAAGAGTCATACTTATGAACTATACGTGAAGAGCTATACTATCAATTGCCCAAGCTCTAGAACGATCCGAGCGAGAGACATTAACAGTGTAATGATTTCAACCTGTGAACTCACTCTGAAAATTGTAAGAACACTTTATACGCAACATTGAGAACATTCCATACTTGCTGTTGCTACGAGACTTTGCAAACAGCCGAAACAGAACTACGTCGACTACAACACTCAAGAGACAGCCATACTAACTTTAACATTCATGGCACAACACGCTAACAACAGGAGGACAACGCGCACATCATCGTTGGATTATACTTAGTTAATTAATTAATTAAAATTAAATAGTTTATATTTGCATTGAATTTTGTATATAAAATGTGTTAACCTGTAATTTGTACATATTCTACCATAAATTACAGGTAATTCCATTAAAGAT